>PVJO010015515.1:0-41779 GCA_004026905.1 Hystrix cristata
AGTATTACATACTAGTGAACACAGCCAGTTGAAATGTTGAAATCATATAGTTAATTCTGATTTTAAGAATCAGCTTAGTTGAAAGAACACTGAGTTTTTATGCTAATACGAAAAGATTATAGACCAGGAAAAATTATTTAACTACATGATTAGTAAATTTTATTGGCATTTTTAAAGAAATGTATTTATATATTTTCATTTTTTCAGCCTGAATTTACCAAACGCTTCCTTGAGTTTGGCATTAATGATGATGGTATTGATGTAGCAATTAAAAATACAGACATTTTTAATTCTCTCATTTAATTGGCAAGCTGGTGAGAGTAAGTAAGAAGTAAATAAATAAATAAATCAGTAGCCCAGTAAATGAGAATGATATTCTCAAATTAAAATAAGTGTTAAAGTATAAATTAGAAGGTAAAAATAGTTAACGGAGTAGAGTGTGAGGTGACAACTTGCCTACTCCACTTACATAGCAAGAGCTTTCGGTCTGAGTTATTTAACTGAAGACTTGAGTTTTGAAATGCATGAAACAGGGTGATCCACTCTCAGCAGTGAGATGCGATATGATGAGGGGAAATATCTTTTAAAAATGCAATATTTAAAGGAGTAATTTTACCTACTTCTGAAATCCAAAATCAGAATGTAAACCTAAGATCTAAGAGGATAACAAAATTCCCTAAAGTTGTAAGTAACTTTTTTTGAGCGCTTGTGTGAATAAGGAGAATGGAGAGGGAACAGAAAAGAGGAAGGTTGAAAAAAGTTGGGAGATGATTAAAAAAAAAAAAAAAGCAGGAAACAGAACATTAGAGGCATGCCGCCAGGAGTAAATGAACACTCTGCTGTTTCTGTGCCTCTTTCCATCCAAATTTTGATGAGATTTGAGGCACGACTCAGTTTAAGAAGTGCTAAATACTTCCAAGTCCATGGTTTCTAAAATGAAGTGAGAGACAAAAACATGTCAAATTCGGGTCCAAGTTGTTCTCCATTATTTTTACGTTACTATCTTATCTTGTTTTAATAGCTTGATTTGTTAATTTCTGAAAAAATAATTACCTCTTTTAATAATTTAATAGATTAATGAGTGTTTTTGATATAAACACAAGAAGTTAAAATGTATCATTTATTTTCTGCTATTCATTATCATTATTTTCATGAGGAGTGAATGTTGATTGCTTTGACAGAGAGCTGGGAAAGGCAGAGAGCCGCTAACACTTGGAGAATTTAAGCCCGCCATCTGTTTGGATGAGGATGCAAATAATCACAAACATTGGGCGTTTCAACACTTCAGGCAAAACTGGATTCATATTTGTTTTCTTTTTTGAAAATAATGCATTCTTTCTAGCCTATAATATTTTATAATGAGTTAAAAACAATTTTTTTTCAGAGAAATGACATTATTCTGCACTTGAAAAAAGTGTATGTCTACAGAACTTTACAAATATATATCAGGTAAACCAAAGAAATACTTTCCTAAGAGATATGACAATTTGTTCAGCTCTATGTGAAAAAAAGTGCCAAAATGATAAACTGCCAACTTGATAGACTTAATTAAGGAAAATTTATACTATTTTAATTGGTTCTGATCTCATATTATTTTTATCCTAATTACTTCTGCTTTGGGCAAAATAAACTGAAAAAAGTGGAAGAGGACTTAATCTATTTCTTAAATTACTTGCTTGTTAATTTCATAAATTATGCTTGGAAGAGGAAAATTAATCTTTTGGCCAGCCTCGGCTTTGAAACTATATTTCAATCACTCATGCTATTCTTTGCTCCACTTTTACCAATGGTCAAGTTCAGTCATTGTTAAAGAGGAAATAATAAACAGCCAAACTCTGTCATTTTTGTTGACAATGAGTATGAAACTTTGCGGAAAATATTTACAAGTATTTTAGTTTGATCTTTTAACCTATTTTCTACGCAAGCTGACTAGTATGAATTTCAATATTTTTCCACTGTGCTTATTGATGAAGTAATTTTATAATCAGATAAAAAACAAACATAACTAATTTAAAGAGTTGGTAGTTAACTCAAGATGTCTTATTATCTAATATGTTATAATGTAATCTAATGAATTATAGCTCATAATTTTCTATGCAAGATGAGTGAAACCTTGGTATGAATTGGATTGTGCCTTATCAATTACATGTTTCCTATGAAAATAAGATAATATAGCCTGCAAATCCAATAAAGCAAAAGATTTTCATTGACAGCAACTATCTGAGGAAGGGTAACATTAAAATAAAGGTACTCTTTTCTTCATATTACCTATTAACTGAATTTTGGATCTCAGAAGATCTTCCTCAAAAAAACATTTTAAATCTACTTGTTTAATCAACAATCACAAAGAATTACATCTTGCTGTCTGCGAAGCAGATGGCATTCCTGCTGCCCGCCCTGCTGCTTGTGCTTGCCACCTTTTCCTCCAGCAGCTGTGACTACCGAAAAAAAAAATAATAATAAATAAATAAAGTACTGCCTACATGACGTGTCGGCAACTAAACCAAACACTTAAACAGTAGTAACATGCTGGGTAGTCTAAAATGAAGTGAGGAATACAAATGAATTTGAAGTTAAACACTTCTATAAAGTTTCTAAACATTATAAAATATGAATAATAAATCCATATTTCTTTGCCTATAAATCTCTCTCATCTCCCTCCTATTTTGCTTTCTAGACTGTCCTTAACTCAAGTAGAGCTTTAGGTTGTGATTATAGTTGTTTTCACTCATTCTTCCATGAAAGGTGAGTTATAAAATTAACACTGTAGAATAAGAATGCTCATGAGTAGTTGGGTATTTATATTCCTGCAGATATGTATTTTTATAGTAAATTAATTATTCATTCCAGTTATACCCAAACCAGTTCATTATATGCTTCACCAATCATCAACTCAATCAGTCGCTTGCTTAATTTAGAGAATAAGGTTCTGGATATTTGTGAACTCTTCTCTTGCAAATGAGAAAAAAAAAATCAAAGTCGAAAATTTGATGGAGAGATGCTATCATATCCCAATTTACATTTTTGTGTGAAGGAAATGCATACTTGACTTTCTGGCATTCTTTCCCATAGACCAATAACTAATTTCTGTGATTGGGAAATGTCCTTTTGAGTGATGTAGCTACTTGAATGTTATTCTCCAAAATAGGTCTCCAGAGTCATATTACATCCATTAAGATAATTCTTATTTTGACCTAAAATGCTGATATTTGACTTACGAAGAAAAAACAGAAATGTTCACTATTTGTTGAGACTTAAAAGTGAATGTATAAATAGCCTTTTAAGTCTCCTCAAAGTGATCTTAGAACAAAATAAGCAGCAAACACAACAGAAATTACTCCCTCCCTCCCTCCTTATCCCCTCTCTCTGTATCTCTATTTATATAATATATATGAACATATTTTATATACATTTACATATAATTATATATTTCTTTCCATTTAAGATAAGAAAAGCTAATCTCCAAGAGCCACAATTGGAAAAAATAAATAAACAAAACTAAGGCGTTGCACAGGAGTTGAAGTCCCACTTATCTTAACTCATCTCTGTACCCCATTAACACTTTCTTATCATGACAGGGCAAAAATTACACTTACTAGATAGATACTGTAGGCAGCTGATCCAGGACCTCTGAACTACCAGAATTCACCAGTGACAAAGAAATCATACTGCTAGAGAATCACCAGAAGTCAATCATCAAAGAGAATCCTGTTGGAAAAAAAAAACCTGATACAGAACAGAAGACAACACAAAGAAGTAAAGCTGAGAAACATAAATACAAAATGGGGATTATAAATGTCAGCATGGAAACAAAAGTGATGGTTTAAATGCCATCATAAAGAAAACTAAAACAAAGTAACAGATTTAACTGATAGCGTAATCATATAGATGACATTTTTAAAACAATCAGTTAAGATACTTGTAAATTAAAGCCTAATGAGAGGTTAGACACATCTACTAAAGTCTATATAGAGAGATTTTAATTTGTATCTATCATATAAATACATAAATATATATGTATGTGTATATATCACAGAAGACCACATATTTAATATACATATATTATATATATATATATATATATATATATATATATATATATATATATATATGCCTTCTTACAGGCAAATAAATGAGAAATGTTGGTGATTGATTGATTATAGTTTTTCAAAACATAATGGTGGAGAATATTTCAGAATTGAAAAAGACTTTCTAGATATTGTAGAATTAAAAATAGTAGCAATCAACACCATAAAAAAAGATTGTGAGTACTAAGAAACAAAAAATTAAATTATAAGAAAAATAAATCCAGCAAAATTATGATTCAGAAGAATGAAGAGGCCCAACGTAATTTCTCATTCTGCTGCAATGGAATTATTCTTGGTAGAATCACTCTTTATTTTGAAATTAAAAATCTAGACCAGTCAAATGGTGCCATTCTCATTTCTGAAGCTTGAATCCTGTAATTATGAATCCTGGTTTTGGGGGAAATATCATCAGACATCAGATATTGATTTATACATACATATCCTTTTTGAAGACATTGTTCCAGCACTACAAGGAATTACTTTTAGCTGGCAGCTATAAATACATCCTCCAAAGCTTTTGTCATCATTCTTGAAAGCCAGACATTTCAGTGTGTTGGGGAGAAATAAGACCAGTGAACTTCATAGTGATGAGTCCATTGCCAGGCTTCATTTACGCTGAAGTGAATTCCTTGATCAGAAGCAGTGCTGTGAGTAACACTATGAATTATGTAAATCCGCAAAAGAGAGATTGACAGAAGCATGGCACGAAAGTGTCTAGTCCAGTAAGAACAAAGCAGTGCCGCTTCAAAGATGGGAAGAATACAACGGAATCGATCTGCTGCCGGATAACACTAGAGTACAGTCCCATAGCCTGATGTGTTGGTTTGTGCTGCGGGTACACTGAGCACTGAGCTGTGGCCATAGGCAAGTCGGCCTTGCCGAGTGGAAGTCGGTTTTGCTGAACCCCCGCATAACTGTAACCCTGTCCGGTCTGTCCACGAGTGCTCTGGGTGACGAGAGCGGTGGCTGGAGAATGTGCACGGAATAGGTCGTTCCATGTGCTGGCTTACCAAGAGTCTCTTCTGATCAGGTCACCTTTTGGCAAGCATTAATTCCTAAATATTTCCATTATACCCTTTTGTAAATATGGCCTTTGTGGAAATAATCGAGGTAAAATGAGCTGTACTGGATTAGGGTAAATGTTAATCTATTGAGAACAATACTTTTAAGAAAAGAAGCATAAAAGAAAAAAAGACAAGTGACAACAGAAGGGAAGTTTGAAATTACAAAGCTGCAAAGGATTGTGAAGGATTGCCGCAACCACAGGGAAGCTAGGACGATAACAGTACGGGACACGGTGTGCCTGCCAGTATCATGATTTTAGTCTTCTAAGCTCCAGAAATGTATAAAAGTATATTTTTTGTTTTTAAGTCACTCAATTTGTAACTATTTGTTGAAGACACACCAAGAAACTAATATGGCTAGAATCTTATATAAAGAACTTCATTCACTGAATTTCCATTAACTTGAGAAAATGTTTTACATGTGATGAATACTGTTGATTCCTGATTTTTATTTATCATTGTTCATAGTGATGATTTGGGATACTGACGCCCTGCAGTGATGTACAGGTAGGTAGATAACAGGGACACGGGTGGGTATAATTGAAAGGGGGAAGAGAAAATAGTGTATGTGTTTGTGTGTAAAAAAGTCAATTATTCTTCTTCTCAATGATTAAATTCTTTAATACTTAGCCGGAAGGAGCTCTTTTAAGGTGTTTCCAGTGTCATTTGATACATTTCCACAAATGTTAAATGGTATCACTATTTTTATGAATATATTTGTTTTAGCATAAGATAACAGATATCAAAATTTCTAAAATAAATGTTATTGCTATCACATCATTATTGCTCCAAGACTGTTTTTAGTAAACAGTGCTAAAACCTGTATGCATGTCTACCTCCTTTTGTATACATGAATACATATAGACATATATGCTTGAGCACATATATGACTACCTTTATTTCCCATTCAGCTGTAATACTACTGGAATGCACTCACATTTTTGTTATATCTGTATCTCTTTTCCCTAATGTTTAAAGTATGATTCTCATTGGCAAAAAATGTTAACTTCATTCTGTAACATATCTATACTACACCAAAATTAGTTATAAGTATTTACTGTATGTAATATTGGCAATAATACCCCCCCAAAACAATTTAAAATTTCATCTTAGATTTTTCTTTTCATACAAAATATTACTTACGATCTACATACAATATACTGTATTTTATGTTCCATTAAAAATTATTTGTTCAACTTTGCCATCAGCTAGATAGAGATTAGGTTAATTTATTTTAATATTAGGTTATTAGTGATATAAAGATCACTTCACTCTGTTCCTTTTGCTTATGCAGAAATATTTGCATTGTTCAAAACTCAGAAGTATGTAGAAGCACTTATTTATACAAATCTAATTTAAAAATCTCTTTCATTATGTTCACTTTCTCACTGTATAATGAATTGCTTCTCATTATTTTTCCTTAAATTCACAATGTTTCTATGCACAAAAATCCCTAGGTATTTCTTTTTCCTCTCTGTTTTGACAAAGCTATCATAAGTACTCCTCAAAATTATGAAACTGTTATATGATAATATCATATAGTGTTTTACATCATTATAGCTCTTAATTTGGAGGGATGCTGGGAATTGAACTCAGGGCCTTGTGCTTGCCGGGCAAGTGCTTTACCACTGAGCTAAATTGGCACCCCCAGCCCTAAATTTTGTGACTGTACCATATGTTATATAGAGAGCAGCAATAACAATTCTCCCTCATGAATTTTTGAGCTGCTTTTAGTGTCTGTTTATTTCAGTAGTACTACAATGAATAACAATGTATATGTTATATAACATATATGGAGGTTGGATATATACAAACACAAAAGTATATAGTTATACTTAGCCAGCAGTTGTTAAACATTTTAAAATACAAATCTTAACATTGTGTATATGTATAAGCAATGTATGAAAATTTTTGTTTCCCAACTCTATCCACAGAGTAGATAAACCAAACTTTTGGTTTCTGACAGGTAAAAAAATGATGACTTCATGAATTGCAGATATGCTTTCTCTTTTCACGATTGACATTTTCCTCCACACTTTGTAATTTACATTGTTTGCCTAAGAACTAATGGTTAAAATTTTTTTCAATTATGCGAGTGTTTTACTAGTTAATTTTTAGCAATTCTTTTTTTTTTTTCTTTCTTTTGTTTGTTTGTTTGGTTTTTGTTTGCAGTTTGGCCAATATTATGCTACCTCTTTTAGTATTTTATATGAATCAAATAGGACAAAATCGTTTTTTTTATTTAGTTTATTTAATTTTGTGAGTTATACATCCTCAAATATTCTTCCTATAGAATAAAAGTGTGGTTCTAAGCCTAAGTAAAGAAAATATGTTACTAACTCTTCAACACATTCTCTAGTCTAATGTGTAATATTCTTTGTTTTAACAGATTAAAAACAGTAATTTTTCTTGCATCATTGTTTTAAATAATCTTGAACTTCTAGATATTTTAAGATTTTAGATCAAACAATATTTATTTCCATTACACTAGCAAGCACAAGGCCCTGAGTTTGATCCCCAGCACCACACACAAAAAAAATTTCCATTACAGATGCAAATACGTTAAATTCATTTTAATATACATCATGAGTACAATTGTTTAGTGTTACGTCTTTTGTTCTCAGCATAATGGATTTTAATATGACTTAATAGATCATTTCACAATTTTGACAGCCTATTTTCTTTTTACACTAGGGACTACAAAATACACTTAGATGTTCAGGTTCAAGTTAATTCATTTTCCATATAATGTAGAAGTATGTGAGTCATACATTATGTACCATGAATTACATACGACTGAGCTCATTTTCATGTAATGTTTACAACACGGGAGTCCAATTATGAGTTATCATTGAAGTTATAAGTACCTTAAATTATTAAGAGATTTTAAGATGATGATAGAAATGTACAATTGGAAATTAGGTTGTTTTACTCTAACTTGAACTATTTTCTCCTCCAACATTAAGTCATTTGCTGTTTGTTTTTTGTTATGTGATTGAAAATAAAAGCCAATCAGAAAAAAATATATATGAAGAAGTTTATAATATGAATATAGAATATCTATCTTTATTTAAAAAGTTAATAAATCTCATCAGTTTGAATAAACCTAGGTTGCTTTCACATCTTGGCATTTAGGAATTTGCTGCTGTAAATAAAAAGAAGCAACAAGATGTATCATATATGGGTACAAATCCCCTATGATGAGTGTTATCACTATGTACATCTAAAATGTACCATTAAAATAAAGTATATTAAAAAAATGAAGTTAATAATACTGCGTTAGATAGTGAATTTTTTCTAAAAGACTATAAAGACTATAATTCACATCTTTCAGCATGCACACACCTAAATTTAACTATAGGAAGTGATTATTTAACTTTTACATAGTGATCATTTCATTCTGTGTGTTTATTTTAAAACCTCATGCATTTAACACATGCAATTTTATTTGGAAAAAAACAAAAACAAAAATGAAGGGAGCTTTCTGAGGAATCTCCACAATGATTTCCACAGTGGTTGGACCAGTCTACATTCCCACCAACAGTGGAGGAGGGTTCCTTTTTCCCTCACAGCCCCACCAGCACTTGTTATTGGTTGATTTCTTGATAATAGCTATTCTTTCTGGAGTGAGATGGTATCTTAGTGTTGTTTTGATCTGCATCTCTTGAATGACCAATGATGTTGAACATTTTTTTCATATGTTTATTTGCCATTTTTATTTCTTCATCTGAGAAATGCTTATTCATTTCAGATGTCCATTTTTGGATAGGGTCTTTAAATTGGGGGAGTTTGATCTTTTTGAGCTCTTTATATATTCTGGATGTTAGACCTTTATCTGAGGGACAGCTGGCAAAAATTTTCTCCCATTTTGTGATTTTTCGCCCTACTCTATTAGTAATTTCTTTTGCCGTGCAAAAAGAACATACTATTAAGTGAAATAAATCAGACACTTATTAGTACACGTCGAATTGTTTCTCTGATATGAGAAACCATAAGTGTAAATAAGGACAAAGGGGTAGAATAGATATTTTGTTTAAAAAAAAAAAAAGGGAGAGATAGTATTCAAAAGAGAGAACTAGATAGGGAAAAGGGGGATAAAGGAGAAGGTTAAAAGAAAAGTAAAATGAAAGGGGGAAAAATGGTAAAGTGTAGCTACACTTGTTGCAAATGGAGAGGGGTGAGTGAATGGAAGTGAGGGGAGGGGAAGGGGGGAAGAGGGAGGAAAACCAAGATGTATCATGTACAGGTACAAAATAACCATGTTGACTATGATCATTATGTATACAATGTACCAATACATGTTCTTGGTAAAAATAATAAAAAAAATTAAAGAAAAAAATGAAGGGAGCTTGACTTTGTGTAGATAGCAGCAATAACACCAATAGTAATACTACAATAACAATATATGTGAGAATCTTCAAGGAAAATGTAAATCCTTTCTGATTACTTTCATGCGTGTGATTAATCTGGGGCTAAGGAAGTAGGTTTGAGCTTCTAGCAGGTGGCTTCCATTGAAGCCAATAAGAATATACTTGGTACAAAATGTTGAATTTCTTGCCTTCTTGCACTGATATTCTTTTCATGAACAAAATTATTGGCATATAGTCTGCTAAGACCACATATAATGTACGGGGTAGCTTTCACAGACAGCTCTGCTATTATTGAGGACTGATAAAATCGTGCCAATTGTAGATTTACTTTTAAATTTCACTTACTTAGTAATTAACCCTCAAAATATCCCAGGCAGATAGATAACTGTGAGAGGCAATATATTTTTCAAATTAAATTTCTTTTTAAAGTAATTAAAATTAAGCTGTGGGCCTGTTACTTTGATGTATATCACAATACATACCTTTTCTTCTGAAAATCACTTGAAGAGAAATAGTCCGTTATCTGCCCTTCGTGCTTTCTCATCTGCACTACTGAGCGAGCACCTAGTACCTCCACTAGAGTATGTGCTGTAATACAAAAATAATAAAAGGTCTATATGTAAAAAATACAAATTATCAATAGTATGAGCTATCTGAAGTGAACTACTCCAAGAAATTACTGATAATAAAGATTTTATGTATGCTTAAGAAAATTAAGTTAATTATTACCTATATGATAAAAGAGTAAAAACTCATAAAAATATAATAAAATTACTAATCGTGAAGAGCATACATAAAACTAAGAAGTACATGTAATGAATAACACCATGGCTAAAGGGAATAAATTAATTATAGAGTTGGAGAGCTACATGAGGGAGACATGACAAAATAATAAATAAATATGAAACAGAATTTTTTGAACATTAACAAAATGCAAAAGAAAAGGAATACATTTTATATTAAAAGATTAAAATGTTGGGGCTGGGGATTTAGCTCAGTGATTAGAGTGCTTGCCTTGTAAGCACAAGGGCCTGAGTTCGATCCCCAGCACCACAAAAAGAAAAAAAAAAAAATTAAAATGTCACACTATCTAATGGCAGAAAAGAAAAATTGAAATTGAATGAAGATTCAAGGAATGTTCTTATTTATGTGTAAAGTTACGAAGGGAAAATAAGGAAAATATGTTTTAATCATGGTAAAATAAAATTTTAACCATCAATTATAATTAAGATGTATTTAGATCTTCCAGAGGGAAAGAAACAGTAATACATTAAAAGGAAAACATAAACAGAGGAATGGAATAAGAAAATATGGTATTTATACACAAATGGAGTAATACTATAAAGATAGATAAATTTGACTCATTTATAGGAAAATGGGTGCACCTTGAGACCATAATGTGATGTGAAATAAATTAGGAAGGCAGATTTAAGTATTACACATTTCGTCTCATATGAGAAACCTGAAATGTAAATAAAAAGCAAAATTAAAGGTAGATAATAAGAAATACAGAGAGATCTTTTGCAAGATGGAAGGAGACCAAGTGAGAGAGAAAGAGGAGTGGAAGGGGAGGGGAGGACAAGCCGATGAAAAGGGAGTAAACTCTGTTATGAACGTGTACCAACAGCCCATGAGGAATATAATCATTACGTATGACAAATACGTACTAATGAAAAATGAAAATTAAGAAAAGAATTTTTCAAAAAGCAGAGAAAGCACCAGATTACATTCAAATTTTTAAATTGAAATAGATAATGTTGTAAAATTATCAGTGTAATAATTTTAGTCTAATAGGAAAATAATCTGAAATTAGAATTCTGTATTATCCCATCTTTAATTCAACATATTACCATCTATAATATGCTATCATAGTTGAAGTATTTTTATTAGGTTCTCAAAAAGAAAAAAAATAATCCATAAGGAATCTGTACAAAATATGAAAATGAATAGAAATTAAATATAGTCTTAAAGTTTACCTGTTTAAATGTTTCCCCATACAGGACAGAAACATACAAGTCACTAAAATAAGAAAATATTTATGAAAGCATCATATAATATATAACCTATATCTACATGACATGAATAAAGCTGAAGAAGATGACAGAATATGTTTGCTGAAATCTCGTTTGATCTGGCAAAATTATATATTTTAAGGTATTACTAATGATATTGGTTTAAGAATTACACTTAATATCAAGTGCACAATCAATTTTTTGATCATGCCATTAATAACTCAATATAACTGAAAACAAGAAAGGAATAAAATAATAATAGAAGTCATTCTTATTTATGTATTTTGGAGTATTGCTTCTTATTTTAAAAGAAAACTTGAAAGGTATATGTAGTTTGTTTTGTAGGTAAAAATATATTAAAATAAAACTTAAATTCATTTTAGAGCAAAGGAATAAAAATTGTAGTAACCAGATACATTTTACGTGGGTAACCACTATTTTTGCCTCCAATTTTCTCAGTCAAACTAACCTTTGTACATCACCTTGGAGAGGAGAAAAGGTTAACTAGCAAACCAGTGATCTTTATCTAAAGCTCCTGAATTTGATCATCCTTGCTATTCCTCTCTACTTGCTGTCATAACAAAAGAAAATTGTAAATTGGAACACTTAATTCTGTGAAACTTGCTACTTAAAGAGTAATTTTTCTATGCTCTTTCTAAAGTGAATGCATTTTAATTTCAAAATAAAATTGTGCTGATTTCTACTGTTTCTGTCCTACTGAAAGAATCCATAATGAGTTTCTGTCATTGCTTATTTCACTTTCATGTTAGTATAAATTAGCACTTCATTAAAAAGCATTCATTCACTTAATGTTTTCCTTGAAGGAGTAAGCAACTACAATCAAGAGCAAATCATAAAGGGGTTGGTGTGTCTTTAAAATATATCATGTAATTCTTGTATTATATGTTTTGGAAATAGACTGAATATTACAGTCAATAACTTCCACACATGCAAAAATCTTTTAGGAATTGAAAAAATAAGAATATATATACATATGAAAATATGGTCAAAAAGAAGTTCTATTGCATCACATACATCACATGCATATGACTAAAGAATGCATGATAATGAATAGTCAGAGTAACTTTTAAAATAGACTGTGTGTTCATATATATTTATATATATATAAGAACATGACAATGAATATTCAGAGTACCTTTTAAATATATATATACATAGACACATAGTTTATTTCTGACACTTAAAATTCTTTTATTCATATCGATGACCTAATTATCTGGTATACACATTTTTATCCTTGACTAATTAGTATCCATATATATATTACTAATTACAGTACTTAGAACATTGCTAGGTATATAATGAATTTCTTACAAATGCTTTTAAATTGGATTGCTTAGGGCTGGGGATTTAGCTCAGTGGTTAAAGTGCTTGCCTTGCAAGCACAAGGACCCGAGTTCGATCCCCACCACCGAAAAAAAAAAAAAATTGGATTGCTTAACAAGCAGACATTGAGATGGCTATTAGTTCCAAGAAGCCTATTAGATATTTGTATCTGTGAAAAAAGAGTACAGAGACAGAAGTGGGCAGTGTACCTGGGCATGCTTTGTAATGACACGACCAGGGCAATGGGGAGTGCCTTTCAACATTGTTCCAATTTGGGATGAGAGGACTAATGGACCCCGATGGGTTATTGAGTGCAAACCGGCCAAGGAAAGAGGCATGACGTTGGGTGATACAGTTTTCTTTTTTTTATCAGTAAAAGTTGAAAAGACAATAGATTGATGAGAACGATGATACATAATACACACACACACAAACACACACGCAAATATATGTCATATAAATCAGAAAGACAAATTTCTCATACTTTTTAGAACCTCATTAAGAATTAATTGATGAACATAAGTCACAAATATATGAAAGTGATTTATAGATTAGAAAACTGATAAAATGCATGTTTTAAAAGTCATATCTATTTCATTAAATGCACAAAAATGAATACTGAAAGAGATACTCATTATTCATGTTCAAAGACACATGTCGTGAAGGAGTCAGGGATTCACAAACACACATGAAATATGATTTTTGAAAAGGTTACAGTTATATGACTGCAAAGTGATTTCAGAGTCACCAAAAGAACATAAAGATCGCAAAAATCTGCATGTTATTACCACAAATTATATGTCAAAGGCCTATCAACCACCATTTCATGGGAAATCAGACATGCTCTAGTCAAAGTCAGTGAGTAATTAGTACTTACTCTGAAAAGGATTCGAATACTACATTCAAATAAATAAATGTGAAATAAAATTATACAAGCTAAGCTTATCTATCTAAAAATTAAGATATAAAGAATTCTCTCATAGTGGATTAAAAAAAATCTGTTTTAAAATATGAAATCCTGGAAATTATGCCACCAAAACTATATATTTGATCTTGGAAAATGCTAATATCTAAGCAATAAGCAAATATTATTCAGTATATTAATGCAAAATGATTGTATATGTGTGCATTGTTCATGAATCTGTCTGTTTCTACGTGTGTCTGCATGTAAACACATAAAATCACAAGTGCATATAGATAGATATATTGTATTATTTGTTATGTATCATTCTCTCAAAAAATCTTTTAAAACACATATAAAATATTAAATTTGAGCATATTAGTTGGGGAGCATGTAATATTTCAACGCATGTGATATTTGGTAATATTTAATTTAAGTTAAACATATCTATGTCCTCAAATATTTTATGGTAGAAAAATTAGACTATTTTCTTCTAGCTTTTTCAAATGCATGATAAATATTTGTTAACACACAGCCACTCTTATATTCAAGAGCACATCAGAACTTATTGTAGATTTGCACCCATTAATCAACCTTTTTCCATCTCTCTACTTCCTTATATAATTTGAACTGTTTAGTTGATAAAAAGTCGAATGATGTCTTCATGATTTTGTGCCTTGCTTAGTTTTGTCTTGTTTTGCATAAAAGAGTAAAGCGAATATTCTATTTTTATAATTCTGTTTTACAAAATATAACTTATAGTGGTCTTAAACAACATGCAACTTTAGTAACATGCACCCTTCCTATAATTCTGAAAAGCTTTAACAATTATTAATGCACAATTTGTATTCACTTGTCCTAATGGCACCTATATGAATTATGTATTGACTATTGTGTACTATTCTTGTTTTCAAATTGTATGCTACACTCACAGGTAACTATAATCACTTGGCCTTCATCTATTAGTGAAATTCCTTAATGACTGTTAGAAGAATTATCTGAAGAAATTCTCTTTCCTCTATCCATTTGTCTGAAAAAAAAATCCAATTCTTGTAACATTCATGTATTTCCTGGGTCAAAAATATTCTAGTCCATGTAAATAATATACTATTTTTACACACAAATATTGTTAATCATCAAATGCCTTTCTCAAATCGCTTTGTTATGTCCGAAGGTGGACTGTGACCTGTGTTCCTGTTAGAAAATATAATTCCTGGCAATCGTAAACCCAGCTACACTAAAGAATTAAAAAAAAAAAAAAGTTTAAATTAAGAGAAGACAATTTATTTAGAGGACAATTTATTTAAAATTGGTGAAAAGGGGGGGCAAGGAGATGATACATAGCTACTCGATGAATAGGGAGTATTCGAAAGCGAAATACTCATGGGCCTTCCATTGTAGCCCCTTTTTATTGAGGTTTTCCCCTTGGGTTGGCCCTTGGAATCTGATTGGCTCTTGGGCTTGTCTGTCACCTCTGCCTTGATTTCCCTCAGTTCTGTGACCTCTGTCTTTTGGCAGAGGGCAAATTTATGGGCGGGTGCCTTAGGGGTAGTTAAAGAGTCAAAAGGGAGAGTTTGCTTTCTGTATGTTAATCAGATTACCTGGGGCCTTCTCGGAATTAGTCTCTTTGCCTTTATCTCCTTAACTGTTGGAATGTAGCTGTTGTTGGGTGGGAAGGGGAATTCAGAAAATATATCTCCAGGTTCTTTATTTGCGCAGGCAATGAATTGCAGGAGTGAATTTTAGGGCATTAGGAAAGTCTATTTAAGTAACAAAAGGGAGATTGGTTTGACCAGATGGGTAAAATAACTAGCCGATGCTGCAGTTAGGAATCTGGAAAGGCCTAGGAGACTAGGGAGGAGGGTTTCAGGGGGCAAGAGGGCAAACGCGCAAGGCAAAAAGGGAGAGAGAAGGGGCGAACTCGTGGTGCCATTCACATTTATCTGGATTCTGTTCTCGTGAGTTTCTGGATCCTGTGAGAAGAGGGGCGATTGGAATTTCACGCCCCAGGCTGACGTCAGGTCAAAGCCACTCCCCAAGGTCACGTTCATCTTCCCACCCAGGTCAGGCCACACCCTATTCCTATATCATAGCTGCTTTTATGTTTAAAGTCTGAGGAGGCCTTTGCCCTATCTTTTCCCTACCTACGGGGACCCCTGTCCCTACAGCTTTAAGTTATATGAAGAAATTCTATGTAATTTTGATTACTAAAAAGAATATTCTCATTAAGACGAGGAAACATCCTTTGAGATTTTCTAAAATAAAACAGAAAGTAAAACGTGATTATTCAACTTTGAGATTGAAACGAATTTCCTATCTACTTCGGTAGATTAGAAGGCATTATTTGTTCATTTCTGATGGAAAGAACCATATTCCCTTGATAGAAATTGGTGCATCCCTTACTGTGTCTCCAAGGATTGATGTTTGAATGATTTTCTTCATGAAGAATAAAACTCTCCTACCTTTGTATAAGGCAAAATCATCTTTCTTCATTGCTGTGCCTTGTAGTTAAAATGAGCAATCTGTTCCTTTAAAGTCACAGTGGTATTCCACATTGTTATGAATGTAGTGAAAAGGGTTTGCATGGAAGGATTAAGGGGGCAGGTATATAGTGAGGCTGTAAGATGAGAGAATAAGAGAGAGGCCACTTTGGAAGGCATGCTGAGCAATCTATTCAAACAAGGTCTTGACAAGGACTTGATTCAGAGCACATGTGTTGTGGTGACTCATCTGCACCTGAGTGAATAACATTTTATCACCTTTAGCCAGGGCTCAAAACAGTATATTTTTTTTACTGCATCTTACTGTGGAAGTAATAATTATTGCCTAGTATATGACAAATGTTGTTTCATTAGTATCTGCATGTAATATGAAAATGTATCTCTGAATCGTAGAATTATAGCAGAGAATTTCCACCTCTACGCTAAGTGCAATGGTACATAGATGAATTCCCCACAGACAGAGTGAAGAGTCTTGATTTAGACTCTTACAAAACTAGAGTCTTTCAACTTACTACGTGAAATGGATAACAACAATACAACTATACTGTAGGGACAGGGGTCCCCAAAGTTAGGGAAAAGATAAGGTAAAGGCCTCATTAGACTCAGAAAGCCAGACAGCTATAATCAAATAGAAACATAAAGGCAGCCAGATTCCAACAGGCAGAGAGACAAAGACAAAGAGACTGGTTCCGGGAAGGTCCCCAGGTAATCTGGTTAACATAAAGAACACAACCCCCCCCCCCTTTTGATTCTTAAATCTCTGCATTACCTGGCCCTGAGCCACCCACCCGAAATTTTAAAGAAAAGTCACACAGCTATGAGAAATCGAGACAGAGATAACTGATAAGCCCAGGAGCCAACCAAATTACGACGGGCTGACCCAAAGAGAAAACCTCAATAAAAAGGGGCTACAACAAAGGGCCCACGAGTGTTTCGCTTTCAAATGCTCCCTACTGGTCGAGTAACTATCCTCTCCTTTTCCCCCTTTTTCACCACTTCTAAATAAATTGTCCTCTAAATAAATTGTCTTCTCTTAATTTAAACTCGGTTTCTTTAATTCTTTACTGTACCTGGGTTTACGATCGCCAGGAAATATATTTTCTTGCAGGACAGCAGGTCACAATCCACTTCCGGATGTGACATATATGGTATATTTTGTTCACAAAATTGAGAATGACCCAACGATAATTATGCTTTTTTAAAATTTTGGTGGGTGATGGAGCTATAATCTGTTTCATTTTGGAAGGACTATTCTGACATTTTACACACACACGCACACACACACACACACACACACACACACACACACACTGACTCCTGGATGCTTCCTTTAGAGGAAAGATATCTGAATTTTCATGAGGCTTCTCTCAGCCTTCAGAATGTATAAGTCTTAGCAGCCCATTCGGAGAATCTGTCTGTTTCTTCCCGCCAGGTCTAGACTTTATAAAAGTGATAGATCAGTATACTATATTTCGAAACAGTGAAATGATCAGCAGCCCTGCAGATTAATTAGAACCTTAAATAGGAGGTTTGATATCTACAGAGGTAGGAAAATGAAGCTAACCCGTATTTCCTGATAGACAGACTCAATTGTACTTGGTGTTTTCCCTTAAAGAATGGAGAAAAAGCTCTTGGCAGATGGGTAGTTTCATACTAAGGGATGCATTAATTTTCTTCACTGAAATTTTTCAAGATGCATCTGTCTCCTGCACAGACCAATCAGTTGAGCTAAATATAGATGTGCTTTCTATACTTTTCAAGTGTTTGATAGAACTTACTTATGCATTCACCCAGGAACACTGTATCACTAACATTTTACTATTTTGTTAAGGAAATTGGTTTCTGGAAGGTTCCATTTCCCATTTCTCTCATCCTACCTTAATAAATCTTACTTTTAAGGTCAGTGACATACGATCTAATAGAATTGGTTAACCGCTCAATATATCTAACTTGAATAAGCATCAAGGAAAGTACACGTTGACTGAGCCGATGAATGCAGCAAATCTGTGGTGAGATCAGTCACAAGACCCGCTCTGACTAGGGATCCCAAGGGGTCAACTTCCAGATCATAACAGGTTTATCAGACTCAGTATCTAGCAACTACTCGAATCACTGCCAGTCACTGAGAAGGTTTCTTCTCTGAATGCTTGTTAGTAAATGGCCAAGTCTGTTTCAGTGGAAGGATGATACAGGTTTAGAATACATAATTAAAATATTAATATAGAATTTCTCCCTAAATCTTAAATCCCAGCCTTTTATGTCTTCCTAGGTGACACTTCTTCTCAGAATGTAATCAATTCAGATATTTGCATGAAAGGTCATAATTTTTCATCATTATGATTCATATCAATATTATTTTTCTTGATACCTAGATTTATATTTTAACTATGCAAAAAAAAATGTTGGCAGATGGCTGGTCATTTCTTTCTGTGCTGGAAACAACAATTATTTACTATCGATATCCCATTATCCCAATCATTAAGTGATGATCCTATTTGCTATGACCATTTAGGTAATTATGTCACCTATATTACATCACTTTTCTTTCATTCTGATGGACTAGGATTTAATCTCACGCACTGAAATTTATTAGCTGATTTTAGTCATCACTCATGCTATTTCCTGCCCTAAAGGAAATAGCTATTGCAGTGTTTTCAATGATAATGATATGGCCTATTATTCAACGTTGTTGTGAATTAAAAAGCCAAATAAAAAGCCAAATAAAATAAGTCTCTTCTTTTGAGACAGAGTCTCGCATGTAGTTCTGACCAGTGAACTCACTGTGTAACCCAGACTGGCCTCGAACTCATGACAATCCTTCTGCCTCAGTCTCCCAAGTGCTGGGATTACAGGTGTGCAGGACCATGCCTGGCTGATTTTTTTTTTTTTTTAATATATTTTCCCTACATTTTGGGGTTCTTTGTATTTTATGTTACAAATAATTTCAGACATCATAATTATAATGATTGTATTTTTTTTTATTCTTGATTTAATCTAAAAGCCAAGTAAAGGTGTGGAACCATTCTTAATTGCATAAACTGAGATACTTAATAACCAGTCAATTTCTTTCAATTTCTCATTTGGATAAGTAGCTTAATTTTCCATTGTTTCTTTTTAAAGTAGTTTAATACCAATTACTGTGCCAGGAGTGGTGGCACAACCCGTAATCCAAGCTTTTGGGAGGCAGAGACAGGAGGACCTCTGGGAGTTTGAGGACAGCCTGGCCTACATAGTGAGACCCTGTCTCCAAAACAAAACAAAATAAAACAAAATGAATATCTATCAGCATATATATTGTCCATATCCCTGAAAATAAGAAAAGTATTGTGATGTTCACTATAGAAACTTTTTATTAGATGTCCCTTACCCATTAAGTGGTTGTTTGAAATTTGAATCAAAGAGAAATGGAAGTGGAAACAAGAAGGATTGGTATTTCTTTTTCTATTTCTTTGTCAGTTTCTGGGGAAACCTTGAATTTAAGTTAGGAAAATTCAAAGAAAGTGCAAAGAGAAATTTCTTATGCTAGCAGGACAGGTTCATGGGTTTTGCGATGGTTGTGGTACTTATCGCTACCCAATTGCATCCAAATACCCTCATTTTACTTCCTGGAGTTCAGCTCTTTCCCATCTAACTTTCAGATGAGCAAGCAGGTAAAACCAAGCACTAAAGCTTTAGTACTCATTAATCCCCAACGCTCTTTTTGGTAGGAGATACACTTTAGGTTCCCAGGTGGATCCCTGAAAGCAGAATCTCGGTAGAATACTACAAGTGCTACCATGCTGAGACAGTCCACACAGCAGCACAGGTGGCGCTGGATAACTGCCAGATGGTGCGTCTAATAGACACGCTGGACAAAGACGTGATTCAAGCTCTAGGTTACGTGGTCCAGTACACATGAGATTTCTTCATGGTACTTAGCTGCATAAGATTTAAAATAATGAGCTTCTTATTTCTAGAATTTTTCATTTACTACATTGTCAGACTGTGGATTGACCATGGGTAACAACGTGCAGAAGGTGAACCTGCAGCTAAAGGGGACTGTACAAACAACCTGAGGATAAGCTTTATTTCGGATAGAAGGTTTTATCATAACAGTTGCCATATTTGCCAACATCTTGTCTTCAAATGGAACTTCATTTTAAGTAGAAGAGAGTGTGACTTAATTTTCTTGTCACTGTTAAGAAGTAGCAATATCCTGTTCACCAAGTGAGGACACACCCGACTTTCTTCCGACTCTCTCTGGATAACATCGCACACCTTCCCATATTAATGAGTGTCATTAAAAGTTTGATGATACAATTATTTTACTAGACATTATACAAGTGATAACAAAATCCACTACAGGTTGTATAATGATGGGAAATTTACCTCTTAGTGTTACATACTTACTGAATTATTAGAGTTGAAAAACTTACTTTGACCTCTCTGAGTTCTAAAGGCACAGTATTAAAATGGGGTTCCTCAGAAGCTCCTCCCTGTAAGAATCAAAAGTTGTAAAATCAGTAATTGGGGAAAAAACGAGATATTTTTGACATATTGTTTTTGTGCCCATATCTATTCTGGGCTCTAGAATTCGTGTTGGAACTTGAACCCCAATATGATTGTACTAAGAGGTGGAGCCTTAACAGGTGACTAAGTTATGGGGGAAGAGCCCTCGTGAATGGGATTTGTGACTTTATGAAAAGGCTGGAGAGACTAAGCTAGGTCCTTTTCTGCCCTTACACTTTTGTCATGAGGGTGCAGCAAGAAGGTCCTAACCAGACATGAGTGGTGACATCTTGGTCTTGAACTTCCCAGAGTCCAGAGCTATTTGAAGCAAACGAATTTCTGTTTGTATATCACAAGTTCTCAGATATTTTATTGTAGCATCATAAACAGACTAAGACAATCTGTCTGCTATAATGAGAACTTCTTTTTCTTTTGGCTTAACTAGAAAGTTCATGGAATCTTGTCCCCTTTGGTTCAATCTGCAAAGTAAATGTATGGTTTTCCCCTTTTCTTCTGTTCGTCTCAATTCCAAATTTAGGTTTACTGTGATTACACCTTGTTAATAAACTGCATAAGTTTCCCTAATTGAGACCTGACGAATACAAGTTTGAGTATTCTACTTTCTTCATATTAGGACATGGTGTGTAACTTTTATTAAGTGAGATAATGCTAACATCAGCTAGATCTTACAATTTCGCATCCATTAATAGAGACCCTTGAATTCTCATCTTTATTATACATTTATGTGTTTTATTTCTTTTAAGTTATTTTGATAATATTCTGGATATTTTTGGATGGAGGTAAAATTAATACACGTAATCAATTTAGTGTACACTGGCAGGTAATTGTAGAGTGGAAAGACTATCAAAAATGATAACCTTAAACTTCTGGAAAAGTTTTCCAAACACTTTTCTCTTGTGCCTTACAATGCCCTAAAACTTGCAGCCCTATAAGCACTTTTGGAAAGAAATCATGCCAAATTTCAGGATTTCAAGCAGTGATTAATCAATTTTGTTATCTAAAAGATTAAATTACTACTGCAAAAGGTCAATAAATGCTAATGATTGTTATTTGGCCTTAGAGCTATGAACAGAATCCTGAAGATGATTTTTAAAAAGGAAATTCATTTTGGGATAAATGATTTAAAAAGCTGACAAAATTTGCTGCTTTTGTTGTGAAAACATTTTCTTTTTCTTACTTATGATTCAAGAGAAAATTTTTGAATGTCTGTTCTTCATGAGATGTTGTACTAAAAAGAACAAAATCAGTCATAGAGAATAAATACTGGTTTCTATTCTCATTGAAGCAGAATGGAAAGAAAATGAAACTTCACTCTTTTTATCTACAACATATATTAAATACCTAGTGCAGGGAGTAGGTGGCCAGTATTTGTAAATGTTCTGACAAGTATACATAAAAGAGACTGGAAATATCTTTGGAGTTAAAATGAAGTAGCATTTCGAAACATTCTTGCTACGAAATCTGCTATTTTATCTCAGCGAAGGTTATGTTTTCACCATTGTACAAATGAAAAGAAGACCAAACAATTTATAACCACAAAGTCACAGTGATTGTATTTTTATCTGAAAAGTGCACATATTTTACATAGTACCCTGTCATGTGCAATCTAGAGGGATAGCTGGAAATACAAAGTAGTTTTAAAATTATGACTACATTTATGAACACATTAGTAGAAATACAAAACGTTTTCCATTTTTCATCACTTTGAATAGAAAGATTAAACAATTCATGAAATAGAGTGGGGGTTATAATGTGATTAGATGACTTTCAGTAAGTGAAAGCTTAGAGGACAGCAAATGCGAAGGCATAGGAATGTACAGATACCTCGTGTTACTAGAGTAGTTCTGTTGGAGCCTGCCTGGGGAATGAAAGGACCTACGTATGACTGAAGTGTGTAGTTGGCTTGTCATTACGGATGGCCATCGTAGTGAAAAGATGCTCATTCAGAATCTCTTCACTTCAATTAGTTGACAGGATGAATGTGCATGTAGGTTTCACTCAGTTTTCATGCCTGTTCTTGGTCATTATTAACTGAATTATGCTAATGCCCATTCATGTCAAATAGTGTGTTAACAGATGCATCATCACTGACTATAAACCTTTAGGATGCATCCTATGTGCAGGTAAATAAAATGATTTTTCATTCTGTGAACCTACACCTGGATGATCATTTTATTGCTATTTTAAGGGTCAACATCTACCCATCGAACACACAAAAAAATTACTTTCTTACTGAGGATCACATAAAACTTTTATCTTCTGATGAGTAAATTGCTGAGTTGACACATCCTGCCAAATTATAACTCGAGCTGAATGTGGCTTTATTGCTATCATTTGTGTATTTAGTATAATTTGTCATGACGTCCACCTCCACCAAGTTTCCTGAAATGACACAGACAGGGAGGTACTTCAGAAGAAAGATGTAAGTAATTTCGGTATTTGTTGATGAGAAATACCACAATTCCCTGCAAAGCACAGCACCGCATAGAAAAGCAGCAGGAAGGCCAGCAAACATATCTGTAAGCATGGAAACAGAGAAAGAAGCAGAGCAGAAAACAGAGGACAAGCACCTTGCAGAAAACTAGATGGACATTTTAACAATATAATATCCAAGTACAAGATAGTGAGAAATAAGAGAAAGTTGCCCATAGAAATTTGTAAAAAAGGAATGTGTTTGTGTTATTTTCTAGGGCTGCCATGAGAAAGTACCAGATTGGATGACCTAAAAAAGATAAATAATTTTCTCACAATTCTGGAGGTTAGATATCTGGAATCAAAGGATCAGTAGAGTTGGTTTCTTCCCAAGCTTTTCTGTCTGTACATGGCTATCGTCTTTCTGTGTCTTCACATGGTGTCTTAGTTAGATTTTTAGAGCCAATGGATTTAATGGAGGACATTTATAAGTTACAACATTCACCCACAAGCCAAATGCAGGAAGTGCCGAATGCCTGTCTAGGCACTGGAGACCCAAAAGTTTCAATTGAGGGCTGGGAGCCCACGGCACAGTCCCATGTGGATCAGTGTCTGCAGACGATGGCTGAAGAAATCTTTACTAGAAACAGGATACGCTACACAGCAGAGATGACAACCAGAGCTCCCCTGAAGCAACAGCAGCCATCCTCGATGACAGCAAGGCCCCAAGCTCCTTCCTTGACGCAAACAGCCGAGTTCCTTTCAGAACTAGCACAGTAGAGATTCTCCTGGGAAACAGCCTGCCAGCTAGCTTTTGCTCCCACTCTGCTTTATGTTGCGTCAGTAACAATCCTCAGGTGGATCTTCTACGCCCAGCATCACACCACATCTCAGTCCATCTGGGAGTTCTGGCTCAAGTTGACCACATTAAGTCCATCACATATATTCATCTGGGTCCAAATTTCTTCTCTTCTTAGGATGGCATCAATCATTTTGGATGAGTTCCCACCATAATAACCTCATTTTAATTTAATGACCACTTTTTAAAACCCTCCCAAGTAATACATTCACATTCTGATGTCCTGAGTCTTAGAATTTCAACATGTGAATTTTGAAGTGCCAGAATTCACACCTTAACAACTTGGTGATATACATAGTATGACATCATGAGACTCTTCAGGAGATAGAAGCATGTCAGAATGCTCAGAGTCTTGGGTATGTGGACAGATATACAGTGGATATAAAGAGATAAATGAAAATTTTAAATAAATTATATTTAATGTATACATTATTTATATATGTGTGTACTTCTGATGTAGTATGTTAACACTGTTAATACATTGTGGAATTTTTTTCTTGAAGGCAAAATACATGATGAAAATTGTTGAGTAGGATATAAAAACCCATAAAAGTTGATATATCTAAATAGAACCTGAGGATTCTTTTAGAGAAAGCTTGAACAGACAGTAGCTAAAAACCCATTAATAGCTCATATGAAGGAAGATTAAGGAAAATAGGACAAAAATAAGATTGGAACAAAAATAAAGATTTCACGAGACACTCAGGTGAAATACAACAAAATGTAGAATCCAACTGAAAACTGTATGTAAACGAAAAGTGAAACTAAAACTACTTCTTACGTTTTTAATCTACAGGACAAAGTGTAGAAAAAACAATTTGGAAAAGAGAAAGAAAAAGATTCAACATTTCGATTTGTTTCTACAGATAGAAATATCATGTAAATAGGCAAAAAATTATTAAAGTCAAAAGAGCAAGTGGTTAGAATGAAACTTCAGATGTGGAAGATGCAGAGACAGGAAAAATTGTTTGCTGGTCTCTTTTGCCTCAAACACACCAGAATCCTTCATTCAGATCTTTGCATCAGTCTTGCCTCTTTTTAAAATTCTTACCAGTTTATTTTTCATAGCTGTCAACATTGTCTCACATACTAACATATAATACACAGTCATTATGATTATTGATAAATTTCTATCCTACCCAAATGTAAGCTCCCTGAAAATAGACATCTGTGTTTGCTTTACTTCATAATTTACATCAGATAGTTGGCAAAATTAGACAGTCAATATGTACTTGTAAACTTTATTCGACTTCATTTCTTGCATTTTCTTTCCAAGAAAATTTAGACTATACATTTTTGCTGGTTAACATGAGAAGTGAGGCAACTTTTATCTTCTATCTGAGTTAGTATGATATGAGGCTCTCACACATACATATTCATCTTTTGCTTTTGTTTGCCTTGGCTTTTCCCTACACATAGCTGAAGTTCCTAAACAGATATAGCAGTGGGTGTGTGAGGGACTGCGGAAAATAAAACAAGGGGATCATTATTATCTTAATGGCAAAAAAGAGTGAAACCCCAATCCCTGCTACCCATTCCTTAGTAATCTCATAAAGTACCTTTAAAGAAATCCCTGATGTGAGGTCCTAATATAATTGTCTGAAATTTCTCCATTTACTTATTTATATCTCAGTAAAAAAATTGCAATGTAGGTCATCATTAAGACAAAGGAGACGATACATTTGGCTATTGGAGACTGATGAGTTGCTAAGCTGTGCTTGTTAACATGCAGACCCTTGAGTGAAGATTATATTTGCATATTTCTCTTCTTGTCCAGGACGATACACATTTCTCTCTTGCCTGCCTAGTACGATTATCATGTTTAAACATTCTTGTCCTGGGAATTAAATTTTCACAGGTCTTTTTCAGTTTTGCTCTACTTCTTCACTCTAATTTTGCTATCTTCAGTTTATGTTCATATGATATATCATTAGTTAATTGTTGAAAACAGCATTTTCTTTGATTTTTAAAAATCTTTTTTCTTTGGGCTTAAATCATCAGATAGGAAATGTTAGGATACGACCATGGAATGCAGCGCTCTTTTAATATTTATGATTTACTCTATTTTCTCCGCTCCTGTTTATATAGAATGTTTATTACTCTAAACATTTAAATCTTGTCTATTTTCCCCAGTCTGTGCTTTCATTTCTACTCAGAGAAAATGTAACCATGCAGCTGTCATCAAATATAGTGTATATTAATCTCAACCATTCCATGTGTAGAGAATTATTACCCGAAAACACAGGAAATGAGTCCAAATAAGAGATGTGCCTGTAAATAGAAGTTTAAAATATAAAATTGCAGACTTACACTTTAATGGGAAAGTTTTCAAGGGAAGAAGAAGAAGGAAAAATGAAAAATGAACAAGTGAGGAAACATAAAATATAAGAAATACGTGTTGAAGGGAAGAAAATAATTAATACAGGATTGTAATATGATTTAATGGAGTTTGACTCAAATGGTGGAATAAGATTCATTCTGATATATTCCTTCAGTTCCCAACATTTAACAATAATAAGAAAATAACAAAAGAAACAAGAAGTCATAGATTCCCTGAAAAACAAGATGGTTATCTTTGGCCAGAAAATTAGGAAGACATTCAAAATAATAAGCGTGAAGGATATCAAACAATACCTCTAGGTGTAACCAAGAAATGGTGGAGTTGCAGAAATCATTACCACTGATTTCTTAGCAAACTCCAATCCAAATACTATAGGTCAAATACTGTACCAACATAAGTATGTTGAACATGTAATAACTATGAATCATTAAGAATAGAGAGAACACAGTAGTACCTTGGTTCATGAACTTAATTATTTCTGCAATTCTGGTCACAAACCAAGTTGGATGAAAACTGAATTAAATTCCATGGTTAGGTTCAATGTTGACCTTTGGGGGAAAATTGGTTCAGTTCTACTCCAATCAGTTTTTGACTAGAATCATGGAACAAATTAAATTTCATGGAACTGAGGTACCTTGGTATTTTAAAGGCTACACAGGAGGAAAAAAAAAAAAAAAAAAACAGATGGCCTCCAAAGAACAATATTTGGCAGATTTTTTAATATTAGTAGTGCATACCAGGAAAAATAGAGTTGAGTTGCATCTATTCTTTAGAGGACATATCTTCTCAGGATTCCACAGCCCCCATGACTTTCTTCTTTCTTTACTTCCATAGCAGCCAGCACGGATGTATCTGTTCACTTAATCGGTATTATCCACAAAATTCATTTCCAGCATTTGAAAAAAATGACATTGATTTTATAATTTGGTTAGACATAAATGTGGCCGTTGAAAGGACAGCAGTAGTTACAAGTGGAACTTTCAGAGGGTGTGTAATACTTACCTGTGAAACTGCCCAGAGTTTCTTGCCTTGCTCTTGCTTATGAGTTAATGGTAGATGACACTTTGCTTCGGGGATTTATCACTCAAATTAGCAGAGACATAGAAGAAATGCGGAGGTTATGCTATACTTTCTACATGTCACGGGGCATACAAATGAACACTGTGTCTTATCTGAAGAAGGCAAAAGTTATTTATGAGAAAATGTCATTTGAGGTAAAAAATATATATGTGACATATGCTTGGTTTTGTTGTCTTGATAATTTGCTGGATTCTTTCAGGCGATAGAACACTTCCTGGGTTTGTAAGTCTGATTTATTGGAAGTACAGTAGAGAAAACTCATAAATCTGTTACTCTTAAAAGCTAGTCTTAAATTACTTGCACCTGAAACTCTACAGATTCAAAGTCCGAGTCAACCCACAAAACAAAATACCATGAACAGCGGAGAAGCTTGTTTATGCCCAAAGAAATATTGAACAGAGAGTAGAATACAAAAGTTGTAAATACCACATATGACTCTACTAGTTCTAGAATCACGGACTCCAGTGGCTAACTACATTAGTCCTCATTTCAATATGAATATGTTCCTGCATATTTTAGGCAATGTTTTTCTCCCTTATCTCAACCCCTTGCCATCTCTCCAATGCAATGTATCATGAAAGCAGTTGATTATATATCTTAGCAAATAATGTACTGAGAATACTAAGGGAAAATGTGATTCAGTAAGAAAAATGAATATTATTAAGATGCATAAAGAAATGGTGTATACTCTTTTGAGAGATTTTTATCACAAGAACGTGTCAAAAAGAATTTCAATATTAAAACATTAATTAAAGATGATTTGAAATAATAAAAGAATCCAAGAAAAATCCAAATAACAAAACCTGAATATTATATATATATGCCACATCCACTATACAAAGTAAAACTACTAAAATCACCAGAAACAAGTGACAAATTACAGTTATAAATGTTGATTTAAACACACTTGTATAAGAAACTGATAGTTTACCTACACACAGAAAAATCAGTAAATATAGAGAAGACTTGAAAATCCATACCCCAAACTTAATCCAATACTTCCAATAACTGTACATTGACTTCTTCACCCCAAAAATAGAAATACAGGAATTCTTAAGGAGAAATGAAATTTCTAAAAATTTAGCTACTAATTTGTAAGAATGGTTCAATTTTTTTTCTGCAAGCACTACCATGTCAGTGAACTTTCAAATAAATAACAAAAGGAAAAGAAGTCCATCAATTTTAAAAGCACTAATTTATCATAAATATACCTAATGTGAATAATGTGCATTCAAGGGAACTTACAAAACTGAACAATAAAAACTTTAGGAAGGTTATATGACACTCGATATATATTTAGAGGTATAAAGACACTTAGTCTTTGAAATAAAAACTAAAATGAGTTAAAATTTCCTTTAAAGTAGAGAAACAATAGGGTTCGGGGATTTCACTCAAATGGAAAAGCACAAGGCTGAGTTTGATCCCCAGCACCCTCCCCGCCAAAAACTTAGTGAAACAACAAAGAAAAATAAATATAGATACTTTACACAGTAATTAGAGAAATGACTCACAGCTATTTCTTATAGATAATAAAACATCTTCAGTTCAAACTTTATTTAAATTCTATTTTAAAAATCTCAAAAACACAGAACTTTCTCCAAATATATAACTTATCTTTTCTGCTTATTGATTTTTTATACAAAATAAAATATATAAATCATATGTAAGATTTCATTAATTTGGCAGCAAATTGTATTTTACTGAGTTAAATGGACTTTCAAGTATTATAGCAGTTATGTTAATAAAATCTGTGACTTTGTCTTTGCCCTGACCAGCCCCGGCAACACTGGCACACGGCCCGTCCAGTAACCAGAGTGCTCAGGCCTGGGCCTGCTTGCATGGAAGGCCCGATGCTGTGACACCTGAGTCTAAGAAGCTGGCACGGGCCGGTGTGAAAAGGAGGCTGTGGCATTGAGGGTGAGGTCCCTGAAGTTTCCAGGGTAAAGGCAGGAGAGGAAATGATGGCATAGGAGATAGGATCAAGAAAAAAAACATTTAGAACAGTTCTAAAGGCTTTGATGACAGTAGGAAAAGAGCCATTTCATAACATTTATGTAGATTCTCACACACACACACACACACACACACACACGCACGCACACGGAAGGTGGGAAGTTACTTCTGAATCACAGAAGAACATTTAAAAGAAAATGTGGCATATGGACCAAATGATGAGCAATCCCAGGAAAGAGAGGAGGAGGGGAAAGGAGAGGGGGAGAGAGAAGGAGAGAAGATGATTTGCGTAAAGAACCTGGAAGAAGTGAAGATTACCATTAAAAAGGAGCTTAGTGGCCAGTGGCCGAACGTGTGAAGATTTGTATATCAGAAGAATATAGAGACCAAAGAGGAATGGCATTTGGCTGAGTCCACAGACTTGGTAGGCGAGGAAAGACTTGAATGTTTCTGGTGTTGTGGGGTGCTAGGGTTATCGTTAGTGTGTCTTGTCACGTGTAGTGTCAATGTTACAACAGAGTAGTCTTTGTCCACAGACAATAGTGTTGCTGTGTATGGAGTGGTAAATCTTACCCCAGAGGGCAAGCTGGTCCAGGGAGCCATGAGCTGAGCTATGACCTCTGGGAAATCATGAGGTTGGTTCCTCCTGGAGGAGCAGATAACCTGATCAATGAAGAGTCTGACGTTGTCCAGCTCAGCAACAGGGACATGATGATCCGAGGAGAAAATATTTCCCAAATCCTAAAAGCAGGTTTTGTGGTCACCAGACGCTTCAGTCATCACATCTACTATAGAGGGCACTATGAAATTAGTGCAACCTTATTGCAAGTGAAAGGTGGCGCCACATACTTCAAGCTTGACTACTTTACGGAAGAGGCATTTTTGACCCAGCCTTCTTGGTGGTACCCAGACTCCTGCCTGCCAGCTCTGAGAGATGTTTTGTATTGTTCGATCATACAGGGCAGACCAATGAAGAACCTGAGTCTCCTTTCCTGACCTTTGAAGAACTCTTGAACCGGATGGAGGACTACATTTGAGACGACATAGATAGAATCTTAAAGTGGCTGGCAGCAAGCATAGTATGTGGCCTTAACCCAAACTTTAAGTCCATGCTAGGGCGTAGCTAAAAGAATACAATATGAAAAAAGAAGATGGAAGAAGATGGGACTTTCTATGAATTTGGAGAAAAAATTCCCAGAAGTTCCCGAGACACTGATGACAAATACCACTAATGGACTGATCCTGCTGTGTCCATTTCCTGTGCAGATCGAGTCCTGTCTGCAGCAGTGTCCTGAGGATCCAGGCTTTACCAAATGAGTTGGTACATTGATGCCCAGTGTCCATGAGGTCGGGAGGCTCAACATGTATCTGGGACAGTGAAGAAATGATGACAGGTTATAAAGGAGAAGGCACTGATCCCGCACCATACTACTGGTACACAGATCAGAGAAGATATGATACATGTTCTCATGGAGAATACGGCTTGCTAACTCAGATGCTAAATAGAAATCATATTAGATGTGTGCTTGTACCTCAATTTGTCCAGAACTGCAAGATATAATTGGTTCCTCTTAAATGTGAAGGAGAGAATACAATTTAAGAAAAGAACAGACTGACTCTTTACAAAAAGACAAAAGGACAAAATCTTCTCTTTTCTGTTCCATTAGTGTATAACTGTTTCTGTTTTCCCTTTCTATTTTTTATTTCCTCTGCCATAAAAAGGAGTCACCATCACTGGAATATCAAGTGACATTGATGCTATTGTAAGAGAAAATAGGCCTTACAAAGTTTGGGGAAGTAACTCAGTAGCTGTGGTTATATTTCATCATTTTATCCAATTATAGGTTATACTCATTGTGTTTAATATACCTTACGTAAGTAAATAGTTTCCAATTATGATCTAAGACACTCCAGTAACTTAATCTTACTATCTTTTTAAAATGTAATTGCAATTCATATATATATATATATATATATATATACTATTTATATATGTACACACACATATGGAGTGAAATGGGCAAATATGGCATTAAATTCTATTAATAGAGAGAGAGAACTACTCAGCGGTATATACTGGCATCTAATGAATATGGTCTTTTGAATTGGTTATTAATCCTTTCTAAATTTGTATAGCTGCTTTTAATTCTGAGGTAAATAAATTGATATGGAAGAATCTGTAAAAGTAGAATTTTGTTAAAATTTGAAATAAGCACAATTGGGGAGCATATTTAGATGATTCACACCATTTCTCTTAGCATTAGCTTAAGATAAAGAGGCAGACTGAGCTTCCCTCTTTCTTGGTAATTCCTAAGGAATTAAACATAAATAAATTCCAAAAGAATTTGGAGCTAGAATCTTAAAACCTTTGAGTCACCCTGCCATGTCCTTATATCAGATATGTGCTGCCTTATGGACTCACAGCTGGCTTACTGAATGGCTTCAGAGCAGATTTGGTTAATTTTTGCTATATGCATACTGTACATCTCATAGGATCTATTCCCAGCAGTCAATAAATGAACACTAGTAAAAACTCAGAAAAAGAGAAATAAATAAAAAATTGAACTTAAATGTATACTAGTAGTGATTTAAAAAAAAAAAAAAGCTACAAGGTAGGAGTGATCCATGATATGATTTTACTTGTTAAAAAGTTTGAAATAATTCTCTCTCCCTTTAAAAGTTTTTCTCACTCTTGAGAACAGTTATTTGCTGTACACACAATGTTCCATTTTTTAGAAACAAAGATGATGCTAAAAATGAAGTTGTAATAAAAAGTCTATATATAAATATTCATTTTTTCCCCAAAACTAGATATTTAACTATGTTCCATTTTTCAAAGACATTGTAACTTCATTGTCCCATGCCAAGTAAGGGCCATTGTGGAAGCCAACCTCCAGGATGACTCACATTTCCCCTGTTTTGGGGGATCTACACTACTGTCATCTCCATCACTCTACTATGGTTGTTTCATATTGCCAATAATAAATGACAGAAGTAATTGTATATGAGTTCGAGTGATAGATTATTAAAAAAAATTCAAGGTCCACTTTGCAGAATCTGCCACTATAAAAAAAAATATATGACTGTTCGAGCACATATTCTCTTTGTCTCAGGTGTCTCAAAATGAGGGAAGCCGTATTGTGAGAAGATTGCTACAGATGCAAAGAGAGGCAGGGAGCCGGACCCTCCCAGCAACAGCCACAGGAATGAGCTTGGAAAAGCACCTGAGCTCCAGCAACATTTTCAGAGATATCAGGTTCAACCCTCAACCAAGGTGATACCTCATATAATCAGATCCACCTAAGTCAGCCAGGCCAAGACTCCTGGTCTTTAGAAACCATGGAATATAGTAAAGATATGCTTTGGGACTAATTTACAACTCAGCAATAATTAACAAACTCAATCTTGTTTTCCCAGGGAGCTAGCTGACATGAAGGATCATGCAGGCTGAAACCACAGGGTAGTTTTCTTTGTAGGAATTTACTTTACCCTTATAAGACTGTATTATAATCATGTTCTCTACACCAATTCTGTAAAATATTTTTTTTCTTTATTTATTAGATAACAAACAGAAGTGGTGCTTATTTTTGGAGTGTTACATGATATATAGTATATAGTATATGTACACATGACAGAATGACTAAATCAACCTAACTACATCTGCACTGTATCACGTAGTGATGTTTCCATGCCATGAGAACACAAAATCAACTCTCTTAGCAATTTTCAACTATACAATACATTATTACTGAGTAGAATCACCAAGTTGTTTAATGGATCTCCAGAATTTACTATGGTGAATTGAAATTTTAGTGTCTTTTAACCAATATCATCCTAATTACACTGCTTTAAACAGTTCAGATAATTATTTTGAGATTTGCATAAATCATTTCTGACCTATTAATAGGTTAATAAAATCTTAACCGAGTTAAACTTAGAACTAGCCAATCCTATAAAATAGGTGGAATCATTAGAAAAGTGATAAATAGATTAGCCATCACAGTTTCAGAGAAAGTAGTACATTAAAAAAGTGGGTCACCTTTCATTAAATTTGAATGAATATATTATTTTATGGGATTCATTAAACATTACTTTTTAAAAAAATGAGTAGTTTTTTTTAATGAGCAATTATGATGGTGCAACTTGTAAGGAGAGGTATGTTCTCTCATTATCTATATTTAAATATATATTTAACCTGACTTAAAACTTAGAATATAGATGATATTATTTTGATGATTACTCAATTACTAAATGAAAAAGTATCTTCGATTTTACACTGTATTCAGATAATTAATACATTTAACGCAATAATAATTTATTTCTTGGCAATTGCGGCAGTCAGTGTCAAGTGTGAATGCAGAAATTACTTTAGAACTTCCAACTATAATGGAATTTAATGTAGAAAATCAGTTGCAGAGTTCTAGAAGGGGTACAGCTTGGGGAAAATGATTTGTCCACAGTTTGGAGCCCTTTTCAGCACTGGACTAGAAGGCATGCAAACTGTGAAGCTCCAAATACCACTTGAAACCATGCATGCTTCCTGGTAGGCGTCACAAAGAGGATCTAGTCCTCCTGCGGGCTGCACTAAGACTGTTAGGGGTTAAGGTTAGGGTCATGCGAGACCCCTTCTGGAAATCCAGGAGCGATTCTTTTTTCCCAATAAAACACTCCTAATCTTTTTCTTGTTTTCTCGCTTCATTCTTCAATGTTATGGGACCTTGAGCTTGGTACATATGGTAATACTGGTAACACCAGGCTCATGGCTGCGGCTGCTTCGTGAGTGCCTGGAAAGTATCAGGAAATGGGCAAAAGACAGATACATTTTTGCCAGACCGTATCATGCACTGGTTCAAGTGCAACTGCCAATGGGGTTCTGATTTCCAAGTGAAACCTCTTGACCCTGGCTGGTCTTTACTGTTTGCGTTTCTATCAGCATTAGGGTCTTCCAATGAGCAATCAGAATCTCCCATTAAGCTGGGTTTGCAGCATTCTTGGGTTTCTTTACTGGGCATCTTCAAATTCTTCCTGGAAATCAGTTCCAAAGGCTTCTAAATAACATGGTCAAGTACAGTTATAACAATGACCCCACTTCTCTGGCACCAAAATCTGTCCTAGTCACTTTCTCTTCTCTGACATACAATCCCCAACACCCACAATTCACAGGAGGACAGCTTCACATTGGCTGAACATTGTTAGAGAACTCAGGGCCCACGCAGCTGGCTCCAAGGCAAAAGGGCACAGCAGAAGGGTCTGGGAGAGGAGAGGTGCTTGTGTCATGGCAGCCGGCACGCAGAGTAAAGGGAGGAACAGAGGAGAGAGATGTACTCCTCCAGCTCGGGCTCCCAGTGACCCATCACTCCTGACCCGATCCCATCTCCTAGCAGCACATTTATGTTTCAACTGATGAACAGATTAATTCACTGTTGAGTATAGTACTCCCATGATCCAATTGTTTTCCAAAAACCTCACCTCTGAACATGTAAGACTTCGGGAAGCCATTCTAGACTCAAACTGTAACACATATTTCCTCCTAGTATTCTAGTTCAAGAATTATCAGACTATAAATAGTATATTGGCTTTCCTGGAACCTCAGACTTTTATTTTTCTTCCATGGTATTCTGTTCACAATCTCTACAGATAATTATTAAATTTAAATGAAAATGTATAGATACTGGTAGGCTCTTAGTGCCCTGAAAAGATATTGAATATTGTTTAGAATTGATTCAATTTCACAACCTGAAAGAAAGACTGCTTAGTAAATGAACAAGTAAATGAAGGAAGACATATCAAATTAATTCAAAATATGTCTAGAATACTTGTAAACTACTAAGCCTGGAGCAGGAATTAGGTTATTGCCAGCTATGAATTCAGACTCATCACTAGTTTTCTTACGTATCTTTTGCATTAGACACTACACATTTCGAAAGCAAGAGGAGTCTTTCAGTGTTACACCTACCGCCGTCTAATAGATTCCCATTGAAAGAATGACCAAGTGAGATTATTTGTGTAGTCATTGAGTTTGTAGAGTGCTGCGTATGAAATGCCCTAATTTTGTATGAAAGACCCGTGTTCTTCCCAGAATTAGAAAAAATTCTCTTACAAATCCTATAATCTACTTCGGAGTTTTTCAAGTATCTCAAATAGTTCTGTTTCCATATATAATGGGCAGTCTCAACCCTCTTTGGTTCTCTCAGAATGAATCCCTTTAATGAACAAAATGACTTTATAAATATCTATGAGTAAATGGTTGTAGATTAAAAGTAATCTTTAATTATAGAAGATAAGATGTTAAAAAGTATTAGGCATACATCTTCTTACATTCAAATCAAAATATTAACAAGACAATTTTCTATAATATCAGAAAACCAGTGTATACATTAATAATAGAGAATGGAATATAATCTCATTGACTCTTATTTCCCAGATGTTTCCAGTTTTTAGGATTCAAAATCATTCAGAATGGTATGATTTAGTCACCTTAGAGAAATTACATAAAACTCCGGAAACATAAGAAGGATACTAGTTTAGCAGATAAAACATTTCCAGAAGATACACTGTCTTATTTCTCTTCAGCAAATAATTTAAATATATCAGTGCTACATTCGTAAGTACACAGTGATAGATTCCAAACTCCACATTCCTGAAGTTTGCAAATTTTAAGGAATTTATTTTCAAATTAAAGGGAATAAAACTTATTTGAACATCTGCTTTAACTTTACTAAACATTTTTCTGAGGCCAAATAGGTTGAGGAGTAAAGACATGATTATTTATGTGCTGAATAAAGTGTGTTTAATTACAAAATTTAGTTACTGACCTCAAAATAATTATAGCACTCAGTTGAACAAAATTTTCTTTCTAATTACCTAAATAAATTACTGTGTACATGCTATACTGCTTTTTTATTTCACTTTGCCTATTGTTTACTCTCAAACCTGACTGTTGCCATTCTGAAGATGCTTTTCACTGTAGACATTTCAATTTATTTGATGGAAATGAATCATTTGAATTGGTTTTATTCTGTTTACTGACAAGTGATACAATAGAAGATGACCATTTCATTCTGTAGAGCATTATTTCTTTTTTTTTTTTTTTTTTTTACAAACATCCTGAAATGATTAAGGGGGAAAAAAAAGACAACATTTTGTTTTTAGATTCAGCAAAATATACGAATTCATTTTCATTTAGAAACCTCTAAATTGGCTTTATATTTGGTGTTTAATTCTTTTTTTTTTTCTTTTTCCTCTCTCTTTTTAATCCCTTCCCTTCCCCTCCCTCCCTACTCCTTCCAATTCTTGGTCCTCTTCCCATTTGCAAAAGCTCTATTTTCACTATGTTTTCCTTTCAATTCTTTTTTATCTCAATCTTTTTTCCCTCCCTTGCCTTCCCCCTTCCTCCATCTCTTGTTCCCTCATCCATTTGAAAAAGATCTCCTGACCTTGTTTATCTATGTTGTATTTGGCCCACAAGCTTAAATACTGCATGGTTTTTCTTATTTGAGAAATTCAATATATATACATTAGAATATTTTACCAGGTAGTGATATTTAAAAAGCAATTTAATGTGAGTTTTCTAATAATGTTTCTTTATAAGATTATTCACTGGAGATGTTATTACTGATTCCTCTCCTGTCCAAGATCCCTGATATAATAGACAAGAAATATTATTTTGAGCAATATAGTTTATTAATTGATGGTCCACTAATTATTACCTAACTAAAGAGAGAAGGAAATAAAAACAGATTTTAGCCTTTTACTGACTATTCCTATGAAAACTGTCATATTTATCACAATTGTCAAAATAAATTTACAGTAAATGGCTTTAACTTTAGATAGTTAAAGTCCAACATAGGATAGTCAAAAAAATTTTTACTGGTTGAAAAACTTGATCATAATATCTATATTGGTAATATTTTCTTTTCTAACCATGGTTTTGCTAATAATTGTACCCTAATTTGGATAAAATAATGCATTTTCCTACACTTTTTAAAAAGTGTTTTAGAAGAAAATAAGACAAATATTGTCAAACTCTCAAGGATGTAAGAAATTTAAGTCAAAACCAAACCATAAACACAAGAATCAGAGAAATACATGTATTAAGATATTTCCCAAAAGATGATTAATTAAAAAGAAAGCTATAGAAGCAATCAACATGATCAACAATAACAGGATACTGGCGGAACGTGGAAATGTGTGTAGTATGGGTAGCACATTTGGGGCTGGGAGACCTCCCCCTCCACTCAATTGAATTTGGGCAACACGGTAGAGCCAATTCTTCTTCCATTGTTCTAAGAGAAGCAAAAATAACCAATCAATCAATAAGTAAGTAGTACTCAGGAAACCTCTGAAGCTCAGGGCAGAGCTCATGTATGCTAGATCTTGTGGCCTGATCTTCAGTAACCTTTTCCCCACTCAAATTTCATTAAAGGCTCATACATGTCAAATGCATATTATTTATGTAATTTAGTCAAAGAGGATTTTGGGACAGGAATGCATGTTGAAAACTCCAGGTAATTGAATAAACATAATCATCTTTTACCCTATATTTTAAATATCAATTACAAAAGAGCCCATATGACTAATAACTAACATATCAATTTCTTTTATATTATTATTTTCAGATTTATTTTTTTTTTCCTTTTAGATTTTTTTCCTCCTATAGTCTGGAACTTTTGCCAGATTTGTCAGATAAAACCTATAGGGTCAAGAAAAATGAGTATGTGGTGTATGTATTTTGTTTTCTTTTTCTTTTCTTCTTTACTTTGAGATATGCTTCCTTTACAGATTCTGTTGTAGTGCTTCATAGCCCAGTACCAGGTCCCTAAAGTAAAATTAAACAAAACATAGCAACGGAGGATCTAATTCTTTTTAGTCATTTCAATAGGTATTTATTTTACACTTAATATGTACAATGAGTTGTTCTAAATTTGGATATAAACCTAAATAAAAGATTGTTTCTAACACAGAGGAGCCCACAGCCTAAAGGGAAAAGGAAATAGGTTTGTACTTCTTCTTGACATTTTCATTCATCTTTTTCTTCATTATGGAGCCCCTTGGTAACTCCCTGCAGAGTGCTTGTTCTTAGAAGTATTCCAAAGGGCATGTAAGTTGCCGGAGGCTCCTATTTTGTTGTTCTTTGTGATATCACTCTTGCTACTAGTCAGAATTGAACCTAGCAGTCCAATTTCAGTGACTGAGCTCACATTTTGCTCCTGAATTCTAGTTCTTCTCATGTATCTGAGCTATTCACTGAGAATTCGAACTTGACACTACTTAATGTGTTCCTGTGCCCGTAACTTGCCCTGTACTCCAGACCTCTATAAAAGCTGTTCTGACCCTTCCTTTTGCTAGTATCCTGGAGTTCTGCCTCCTTACCTTGCCCTATAACAGACAAAATACATCAAATCTCCAGCCTTCCAATTAGGATCACTTCCCTGCTAACCTGGGACCTTACTGCAGAACGTCTGTCTTTCTTGCTGTTCCGTATAGCACCAAATTTAGCATAGATCCTTCCAAAGCATTCATGACCAATATTTCTTTATTGGATTGTTGAAATGATATATGAATTAAACTTTGCAAATATTCATATCAATCTATCATCTTATTGTTTGTATTGTTTGCCCAGACACCCAGGGCATATTGTAAAATTCTGTTAGCAGACCAGTCTTCTAAACAATAATTTTTAACACTTTATTATCTTTCAGTTTTTCCTGGATTGTTTTTCCTCAATTAAATATGCAATTTTAGCTTTCCACATTCTCGAATTTCACTAGCTTCCTTTAAACACCTGTCTCCATTAATATTATAACTGACCAGGAAGTTACATAAGCACACTATTATGAAGTTAATAATGGAATTGAGAATTAATACTTCAAAATACAATAATGTATGATACTCTTGAAGAAGTGAGAGACAATATCTGCCATAAGATAAAATTTTTAAATGCTTAATAGGATATATTCCATTTGGATAGTGGAGGAAAATATAACATTGCTATAAAAGAAAACGCTCAAACATATGAGAAAGTAGAATATAATCAAATAACAATAGTTAGTTTTGCTTACTCCATGAAAATAATTCAGGAGAGTGTGAAGAAGTAAACTTGTGTATGAAACTAAAACAATAAAGTATCTGTTGCAAAATGGTAAAGCACAATGCTATAGGACTGAATTAGGACATGCTGAAAAATAACAAATTCATAAATAATATTAAGTTGCATATGTGAAAGTTACGTGAAAGAAGTCAAATATTCTTTCACTAATTTATTCAATAATTAGTTGAATGTAACAAACACAGTGTTAAATACATCTAGAGCAAGAAACAACTGACAAAAATACTTGATCATATGGTATGTAATTTCTAGTAGATGAGGCAGGCATTAAAACATATGAAAATTAAACATAATGCAGAAAATTACAAAACTGTGGTATTAGGAAGGAAATTAGAAGGGATTAAAAGAAAGTAGCAGTTCTAAAAGCAAGCATGTAGGGAGATCTGAAATGGAGAAGAGTCACAGAGGTCCTTGGGGAAGAACATCCGAGGCAGGGGGCGGTTGAGTGCAAAATTATTTGGATGAAGTAGAGTGAATAAGTAGGATAGTTGTGAAAAATGAAGTCAGAGATTAGAGAAGCACAAAAATTGTTCTTTTTTTGAAGTCAGTAGTGTCTGTAAGTTGTGGAATCAGAGTAGATTTCAATTCTATGTGTAGATTTTAGTTGGTATTTTGCACAGATTCGTGTTTCCTGAAGGAAATCACAGAAAAATGTGCATTAAACTAATGAATGTTAGGACTATAGCTTAGAAGACAGATAGAATAGATTTAGAAAGTAAGAGGCACTATCCAACAAGTTTCAAAAAAATCCATCCTAAAATTAGAAAATTCATGGGCTGAGTCAAAAAAGAAAGAAAGAAAAGGAGAATTCAAAAAAAAAAAAAATCAAAACAGTAGATTGTGAAAAAGGTTGAAAATGCTCCACAGAAGTCTTGTTAGGTAAAACTGAGAGGCTGTCATTCTATTCGGCTCTTAGGAGAGTGTTGGGAACTAAACCCGTGCACTCGGAATGGATTAACAGGGCAAGAGACAAAACCCGCTAGTATGCGGGAGGTGTGGAAGTCATAACAGTAAAGAAAGATCAGTGATGGAGGACTTTCGGTTGTGAATGATTGAGAAAAACTGTTTTGTTTGCTCGTCCTTTTAAACCTTTTGATTACACAGAAGATTCGTATCATGTTGAAATTTGTAATCGCCACACACCATTACTGTCAAGCTTACACAGGCTTTCAAGGAACCTGTAAGATAGATTTACTGTGCTGCTTAATGGAATTATGTGACTAATTGAATAGAGTTCAGATATCTTAAAAAAAAAAAACAACTAAGAACATATGATCTCAGATTTAAAAAGACCTGGATGTTAGAAGTGATTTTAGCAAATAGTTTTATGTACAGTGTTCAAGTACCTTAACCTTAGTTTTCTTATCCATAAAATAGGAATGTTAATATTTCCTTGAAAAAGTATTAAAAATATTAAGTGGGTGGATATACGTATTTTAAAGGAGCAATTACACTTCCACATCTTAATTATTAGGATCCTTCACAGTAGATTTTAGAGAGGGAAGTCGATGACTCAGATTTCTATGAATGACCCTCTCTCTACAATTTCAGGCAAGTTGTGTATTCTGAATCTCAGTCTCTGTAAGAAGGCATTAAAAACATAAATATCAACCAACCTAAAAGTATATATTTTTCTCACTTTTCTCAACTTTTTATTGTTTTAAAGCTCTTGTAATTTTTGCTTTGAATTGTCTTGTGAAGAAAAAAAAATGTAAACTGTCAAATACTACATATTTTTGAGCTTTCATATGTTTTATCTGATTTCATTGCTTTGAAATTTTATTTATTAGAGTATCTGTATATTAGTTTCTAGAATCGTGTGTATACATATATATTACAAAGAGAACATCTTTGATTTTTTCATAATATCATATTGTATCACCACTTTTGAATTGAATACCTATCATTTTTATGTTACTGCTCTTTGAAACTCTCTTAGAGAAAGAAATCTACTAAAGCACTATCACAGTGTAGCCTTAGGGGACTCTAGGATAAAGCCTCATGGGACAGTATGCTAACCTGTCACTCATTTGACTTAAGATTTTTCATCTTCCGCTTGAAAAGTGGAAGATTCACATTGCAAATATTTCAAAGCATATGGATTTTGGGTATTCTCCAACCTCCTTTAACCTCCTTTATGATGAGATTATAGTTCAAAAGCACACGCCTTTTCTAGAAAACATCACTTGCACTGTCTATCCACCTGACATTCCGAAGACATACAGCTTCTTCTT
>PVJO010015516.1:0-44812 GCA_004026905.1 Hystrix cristata
TTATTTTTTAATTAGGGATATCTGTTACTTCCAATGTAATGAGTTATAACTCGTTTAATATTGAATGTTCAAGTTAAAGTCAAATAATTTAGAGTTACAATTGATGCATACTTTTGTGCTAGTTCTTGAATAGCATTTTCTTTATTCATTCTAAAACATTCACATTTAACCACGCTTCCCACAACAATCTCTCTATCCTGTTGGTTTAGGTTATAAGTAGGACATTTTGGAGGCGTATAAAGAAGACTGAGGTAGGAGCCCGGCAAATTCAACTGCTGCAGGAATATCTACAGTTATATCTACAGGATATAACTCCTGGAGTGTAACACTTAGGAGTTCCACAGCCACATACTAGCTAAGGACCAGAAAGGACATTAAAGGTAAGAAATTGTGACTCTAGGAACAGAGTGGATTTTTTTCTTTCGGTGTGAATTTTTAGCAAAATGCATCATTCAAACATATACAAAGAATGAGAGGCTTTAACGTTTAAGATGGATGGAGATTGTAGGAAAGCCACCCCTGACTGAAGTCCTGCTGGAAAAGAAATACCTACACCGTATGTTTGCTGTTGAACCTGAATAGAAGTGATGGACAGGGAATAGAGGATTCATCCTGAAAATCCCACACCATCTGTGGTTTGCTGGAATTTAATGTCTTTAAGCATGATGATTCCCACCAATAACAGGTAAAGTAAGGTCTAGCACAGGCTGCTTCCTAGGAGTTAGATTCTGAATAATAATTACATTTTGCCATCATGACAGCATTCTGAAAAGGTATCATTTTTATAAACTTGTGGAATGATGACTAATTTGAAAACCGCCTAAATTTAGATTCAGCTTATTATGTGTTAAGTACAGGTAGACAAATTTGCATGGATCTTTCTCTTTTGTAAGGAATGAGTTAACTTATTTAAAGATCCAATTCAGTTCAGAGTTTTAAAGAGATGTTTGAAGAATAGCTGTGATTTGAAGGAATGTCTTTAGGGCTTGTGATTTCTTCTCTTTGTAGATGATGCTGTCTCTCGTCACAGCTGCTATTCAAGCCATCCGGCTCCCATCCCCGCTTCTAGCAGTCATGATAGAGAAAAGAACGACCCTCCCATCCGCAGAGCTTGTACAGGGTTCAGGACACTTTCCAAGAATTCGCTCCAGGAAGGCACTACTAATAAATGAAAGCTGGGAGCTGAGATGAAAACTAATTCTCTCCCTTACCCAAAGTGGATGCTGTTTATTATCTACATCGAAACACAACCATTTAAAATGCTTAATATTTCATTCTACCTCAATTCTTCCTGACCTCCATCCACCATCCTTAAGATATTTCACATTTTGTGTACTCACTAACACAGGATCATTTGGGAGGAAGAGGCACCAAGTTCTTCATGATGGTAGTACCATGAAATGATCTGAGACAATCATTTCCTTCTTGTGCTGGCAGATTCCACATGGTCCTTCCTTCCCTGTTGTGCTTTCTCACTTTCCTCAGAAGTCATGCAAAACCAAAGCGTTGTGACTGAGTTCGTGCTCCTGGGGCTCTCGCAGAATCCAAGAGTTCAGAAAATGGTCTTTGTTGTATTCTTGTTGGTCTACATGGCAACCATGGGCGGCAACATGCTAATTGTAGGGACTATCTTTTGCAGCCTTGCACTGCTGGGCTGCCCCATATACTTCTTCTTGGCATTCTTGTCGTTCCTTGATGCCTCCTTCTCCTCGCTCATCATTCCAAAGGCAATAGCAGACAGTCTCCACGAAAGGAAAACCATCTCCTACGCAGGCTGCCTGATGCAGGTCTTTGGTGTACACTTCTTTGCTGGGGTGGAGGTGATCGTCCTCACGGCCATGGCCTACGACCGCTATGTGGCCATTTGCAAGCCCTTGCACTACTCCTCCATCATGAACAGGAGGCTCTGCTGTGTGTTGGTGGGTGTAGCCTGGACGGGGGGCCTCCTGCATTCCATGATTCAAATTTCCTTTATTTTCCAACTGCCATTGTGTGGCCCCAATGTCATCGATCACATTACATGTGACTTGCACCCATTATTGAAGCTGGCCTGCACCGACACTCACATCTTGTGTCTTTTGGTGGTTGCCAACAGTGGTTCTTTCTGCATCCTGATCTTCTCCCTGTTGCTTGTCTCCTACGGTGTCATCTTGTTCTCCCTGAGAAACCACAGCTCAGCAGGGCGGAGGAAGGCTCTGTCCACCTGCGGAGCCCATATTGCTGTTGTGGTTTTATTCTTTGTTCCCTGCATCTTTATGTATGCCCGACCTCCCTCTGCTTACTTCTTTGATAAAGTTCTGGCAATATTTTGTACCACCTTAACTCCCTTGCTCAATCCTGTGATTTATACTTTTCGGAATAAGGACATGAAGAATGCCATGAGAAAATTGTGGAATAGGTAGATGGTACTTTCCAATGAAAAATAAAATAGAATAGTAAATGGGTAAAATATTAGAACTTAGAGTAAAGACCCGAGCCTTGGCCCTAGCCTGATCTTGTGGTGGGTAACCACGTGACCCCAGCATTGCCGCACCAGGGCTCAGAGGCAACAATTTCTCCGAAGATCCAGTACAGTCTGTTTGTCTCCCGGAGGAGAAACCACTGCTATGGAAACCAGAGCACTGGGCTGGTTGGCCTGGTGGCCCAGAGTCCAGACAGATCTCTCCCCCCCGAGACCCTCGCCTGGAGCTTTGCCGAGTTGCTGCTACCTCAACGAGCCCCTTCTTCCTGCTGCAGGAGAAAGGTAGGACCAATTGAAGAAGGAACCTATTCTAGTGCAAACTCTCCCAGGAAACCTATCTGCCTCTCCCCTGGGAGCGGCGCCCTGTAAATGCTTGGACTTTGTTGTTTATATAACACAGAATTTAACCAACAGGCTGCAGTGTTTGCTCACTTCCCCTTTCCTCCGGAATCAGTGGTCAGAAAGAGCAGCTTTCAGACCTTGCTGTGTTGTCTTGAACAGGTTTTCCTGACTGTACAGCACTTTCCTCCTGTGACAGTGGCTGTATTAACTTTAGACACCAGTCTGATCGGGTTGCTTTGAAGATCGAACCAGATGAGGGATGTAAAATCTTCCTCGGCTGTAAAGTGTTGAAACTGAGCTATTGCTGAGCCTCAGATAGTCTTGACAGCCAAACTAAGAAGCTCTAATTTATCTTGACTGAGGGCAGCCACAGATAGATGTTAAGCAGGAGAATGAATCTTTGACTCGTTTGTGTCTGATGAAGACTGCCCTTTGGCCTGGAGCGCTTTCCACCGGCACAGCCTAGAAAAGAATGGGCCTCAGGTGTCACCAGCTGCCGGCCCACTGCCTTGATGCCATCACTCACACGCACTTTCCCAACCCAGTTCCGGCAGCCCTCAGTCAGCAGCCTCTCCCAGATCACCAGAAGCCTGTATATCAGCAGTGGGGCGGCTGCCAACAACATTCTATTACTGCCCAGCAACCGGACCACCACAGTCATCAGCATCTCAGTGGAGGTAGTAAATAGCTTCTATGAGAACATCCAGTACATGCAGGTGCCTGTGGCTGATGCCCCCATCACGTCTCTATGACTTCTTTGACCTCATTGCTGACCACATCCATTCAGTGGAGATGAAAGATGGCCACATACTGCTGCGTTGTGCCACTGGCGTGAACCGCTCAGCTGCCCTGTGTCTTGCCTACATCATGAAGTACCTACCGTGCCGTGTCCCCGCTGGATGCCCACACATGGACCAAGACCTGCCGGCCCATCATCCGACCCAACAATGGCTTTGGGAGCAACTCATCTACTGTGAGTTCCAGCTGTTCAGCAAGAACACCGTGCACATGGTCCCTTCCTCAACGGGAGTGATCCCAGACATCTATGAGAAGAAGGTTCACTTGATGACTCCACTGTGTCCCACCCTGCCGGCCCCTGAGTTGGGGTGAGCAGTATAGATCTGCACAGCTCTTACGTTTATAATGAAAATCTTTAAAGACTAAACTCATTAAATGTAAGTGAAGATATTTTTTCCACCCTGTGAGGGGTGAGCGATGGCTACTGGACAGAGATGGGATGAGGCAGGTGATACTTCAGATGGACAGACCAGAACCCAATGTGTGCAGCAGCAGCAGGTCTAGAATCCTGCAGCGCACCCCCAGATGGACCAGCCCAGAGCGCAATCTGCCACAATCCCACCTTGCTCCTTCAGATCCCAAGCTAGTCTTAAGCATCATGGCACACCCTGAACTGCTCAGAGTAAGTGCCAGCCTGCTGGGTAAGGGGCTTCCTGTGCCCCAGAACCCTGAGGACTTCAGGCGATTTCATATCCACCTTTATCATAGTGGCCTCACTCTAGTTTTCTAGATGCCATTTCTGTAGAGCATAGCATTCAAAGAAAGCATTCCATTGTATAAAATTCAGAAAAAAAATTTATTTTTCTGAGTGTTACTATAGAGGACAAGGTCTTAAAACACCCCCAGTGGTCTTCCACCAGCCTTTGAGGAAGGCAGGTGTTAATTTCCTTCTTCGGGGCTCTGAGGAAAGCAGGCCTGACATCAGGCCTCGGGCTCCTCTCACAGGCCTTGGCTTGAAATGTTGGAGCTGCAGACCACGACCTAGCTCTGTCACCCCCTCTCCTCGTGACCTGGTACCTCTGGGAGCCTCGGTGTCATCTGGAAGACGATTCCACACATGTGCCTGGCGCACGGTGTGTGCTCAGAGTAAAGGACAGCTTCTAGCTGGAATAGGATATTCGTAGGCCTCGTTGCTCCCAGTTCTTCAGCTATCTTCATGGAGACATTTCCTCTATCTGTGCGCGGCCCTTTATTGTTTACAGAGTACTCCTCCAGAAACTCATCTTCTGTGAGGAAAAAATGGTTTCAGTCCTACCTCAGAAGAGGCCTAGACTCAGGAGCCTTTTTAGAGTCCCCACTGTGTCTAATCCAGTGAGCTTGGGGTTCTGAAGCAAAGGCATGATTCCAGGAAAATCACCATTCTAGGACTGCTGTGGCAGAGCCCCCAATACTGTCACCCTAGTTGAGCTCCAGGTGGAAAATTTCTTCGAAAGCATTTTTTCAAAATAATTTTATTGGATATAGTTTTGAATGTTTTAAATTCTAAATTAACATTTTATATACTTAACTGTTTTGGATGTAACCACTGCCAGAGTCAGCACATGAGGCAGTTCTGCCACCTGAAACAAACACCGGCATGCTTCCCACGCCAGCCTCAGAAAAACACTTATCTCTTCTCTGCGCTATAGCTTTGCCTTTCCAGGACGTCACATAAATAAAGTCATAAAGGATGCAACCTGGAGACTGACTTCTTTCACTCAGCGTACTATCTTTGGGAGTCATCCGTGTTGTGGTGTTGGTATTTTGTATAGATATATTGCAATTTTTTTTTTTATATTCACCCATTAAAGGATATTTGGATTGTTTCCAGTTTAGGGCGAATATGAATACACTTATAAATAAACATAGCTCTGAACATAAAAAAAAGTAAAGATATCAAAATCATTTTAGAAACTGGTGGGATTGTTGTATGAGTGGAGGGAACGTGATAAAATAGAAAAGCATTTGCTTTGGGATCAGGAAATATCAGTTTTATCCCCAGTGTACTGATCAACTCTGCATTGGCAACCCAGTATGCTGCTGCATAAATTTCATTTTTATAGATTTTTATTAAAATTTATCCAAAATAACACAAACTTACAGGCCATTACACAAGCTTACAGACCACAATTAATTGTACCTTTTCCTTATGACAGTGAGCAATGTAAACAACCACCTACTTACAGCAGTAAGTCACAACTATATAAAATTACTATAGTACCCAGTGTACGTGTCACTGATTTAAGTTTGGGTTATTAGGTTCTTATTTTGAAGATACCATTATTCCTCTGGATTCCCATTCCCCTCCCCCTTTGCCCTCTTCTTGTTCCCTTGAACCCTTTGTCTATTAGCTTATATCTAACACTTCATCTTTTTGTATCCATTGTTTAGCCTTTTCTTTTGTTTGTATTTTACCTCACTAAATGAGGGATACCATGTGGTATTCCAGCTTGTGAGACTGGTCTATTGCACTCAACATTATATTTTCCAGGTCCATCCATTTTCCTACAAATGACTCTAGTTTGTCATTCTTCTTTATAGCTGAATTGTATTCCATTATGTATAAATACCACATTTTGTTTATCCAGCTATCTATTGATGGGTATACAGGTTGCTTCCAGAATTTAGCCATTACAAATTGTGCTGCTATAAACATTGTTGTGCAAGTATCTCTGTAGTATGGTGTCTCTAACTCTTCATGAAAGATACTTAGTAGAGGAATGGCTGGGTCATATGGGATTTCTACTTTCAGAGTCTTGAGAAATCTCCATACTGATTTTCATAATGGTTGTACTAGTTTGCGTTCCCACCAACAGTGTAGGAGGGTTCTCTTTTCACCATAGCCCCACCAGCATTTGTTATTATTTGACTTCTGAATGATTGCCTTTCTTTCTGAGGTAAGGTGGAATCTTAGAGTTGTTTTAATATCTGCTGCATAAATTTTTGAAAATAGTTGAATTTAAGCTTACTTTGCATGTAGAAGTCAGAGAAATAAACTGAAAAGATTATTTATCGAACTGCCATGAACTCCATGCATTTAAAAATATGTGCGGATTAAAAGTCATATGCTAAGATTGGAAACATAGGCTTAAAGAAATTCAGAATGACTAAGATCCAAGAAAGGCAGAGAGCTGCATCTGAGGACCTCAACTTTAAGTGTTCCCCCATCACATTTCTCCACCACTAGGGGGACCTATTAAGATCTGCTACAGAATTGGGTCACTCTTTGAATTTTTAAGTGTATAATCTGACTGGTCCAGTCGTGTCTATTGAAGAGTTCCTCTTTGGTCAAAGGACCATGTCACAGCACTCACAGTGATGGGAGAGAAAGAGGAGCAACTTCCCCGAGCGAGACGGCACGGAGCATCTCTGCTGACATGTGAAAAGTGCAATCTCTTGAACTCTTGAAAGCTGTAAGAACCACGTTCCAGATGGAATTTCCGGAGTTTTGCTCCTGAGTCACACGTTCACGTTGTGTGACACATCTCAGTTGACTTTCTTAATGTCAAGACAAAAGTTTAAATTAACGGAATAATCAAACATTTCAGTTAAAGGGTCTGATGCCCCTACTTTAAATTCATACATGGCTGAAGTTACAGTTCCTCTGGGGCTTAATTGTTCTGATGAATTGCTTTAATTCTCCATTTTTTATGCCATGTGAATGGATGTAAAAATAGGTAGAACAGTATATTGGAAAACTCGCCAAAAGCACAAACTTCCCCGAAGGGGAACGATGAGCTAAGTCTGAAACTCTGTCTCAAGCCTCAGTCTCAATTTTGTGTTCTAAAAGAATAAGCAGTGTACTTGGTTGTGTGCCCTTCTTTGAAGAACGAATAAATTAAAAATAGAAAAATTCAGGTGGCCTCTACATGTCATGTTTTTAGACTTAAATTCATGAAACATCATGACCCAGAGTTGAGACAAAAATAACAGTTTCACTTAATCTGCAAATAAATATATTCATATTTGAGATATTTAAACTGCTGCCCTAGTTCCAAAGAAACTCATGCTATCCTCATCCTCAAACTCAGCTTTTGTGTTTACTGAGTATGTGGGCACCATGCCCAGTTCCACAAAGAGACACCACACTCTGTCAGTGCACACAGCGTGTCTCCCGTGTGCATGGTGCTCTGCTCCTGAACGTGACAGGAAATGAAAGCATCTGCAAACCCTGGAAGCAATTCGATAAACAAAAAGTAAACAACCAAAATACAAATGAAGAGGACACAGTGATTGCTAAGGGATTTAAAAGTTTTGCCCCCATTTGAGAATGTTGAACCATGAAAATCTGTGTTGCAAAACCACACGGATGGAAAATTTCCAAGGGCTAAGGGGAGAAAGTGTCTCTCTAGGCCCACGGCCTCTCATGGAAACCACTTTAAATTCCAACTGGAAATCAACAGGAAGCATTTGTTCTTTTCCCCTGAGCTGGAGTTGCAGACAGCGCATGAGCAGCAGTGGGAACATTCCTCGCTAGGACTGCCAGCTTCTTCCTCTCCCTCTTGATGAAGAATGAAAACTTGAATGGAAGCATTCTTTTAGGACACTGAAAAGACATTTCCCCACAGAGTCTGGAAGGTACCATCACAAGATTTCAAGCAATGGGTACATGGTGAGATTTATAATTTACGTTTGTGAATTTTCAAAAAGGATATCAAGTCATAGTTTAGTTCTTCAAAGTGTTGGTATCATGGCCAAGCTTCCAACTTTAATACAATGCTTAGACTAATAATAATCACATACACTTGGGCAAACTCTACAAACTTTCTGGGTTCCAGACTTCTCATCCCGAAGTGAATTAAAATACTGCCAAGTTCAAAATGTGTAGAAACAATGACAATAATGCATATAAAGCAGCCCTTGATGGATAATAAGTGCTCAAATGGAAGTGCTTGTTTTAAATTAAGAAAAAGGAGGGATAGTGATGCATAATTATATATTTCAGGTATCATTGACATTTTAAATGGCTTCAATAAGCTGAAAAATGGCATTTATAAAAATCACTTATTTTTAACTTGCAAAAGAAGCCCCTTACTCTTTTATTTATCTACTTAACAGAGACATATATGAATCAAGGGAGTGTGAGTGAGCATCACACCCAACCTAATAAAACTATTGTTAGACATTGGTTACCTGGATACATCATTCTTCAAGCCACAATTTTCAACAACAATTGAGACTTGGAGTAATCGCCTGCGTGAAACATAGATTCACCTTTTGATTCACCAAAATATCTCATTCACACATGAATGAAGCACCAGAGGCTTTAACATTTACAGTTGGAGGGTGACTAGAAAGACCAGCGCTGATCTGAAGGTTTTGCTAGAATAGAAAAACCTCCACTCTTTTCTTGTTGAGTCTATGTGAAGGGCTTGGAGGGGGTAGGGAGGGCCCATGCTAAAATCCCACACCAAGCATCCACTGTCACCTTGAATTTAATATCTTCAAGCATGAGTTTCTCATAAATAACTTAGATAATACATCCTAGCACATGCTGTTTCCTAAGAATTAGGTTCTACAAATTATTTCATTTGGTCATCATGAAAACATTTGGAACAGTTATTATTTCTATGAACTTTTAAAATTATGACTAATACAAAAACACTCTATATTTAGGCTGTACTCACTATGTGTTTAATATAGTACTAGACAATTTTGCAGGAGTTTTCTCTATTGTGAGGAATGTGTTAATAAATATAAAGATCCAATTTGGTTCTATTTAAAAAACATATGTGAGGAGTAGCTATTACTTTTTTAATTTTTTTTAATTTAATGTTATTTTAATGGTACCTTTTAGATGTACATATTGATAATATTCATCATAGGGGATTTGTACCTGTACATGATATATCAAGTAGCTATTACTTTTAAGAGTGTCTTAATTGCACATCAGTTGCATGGGATTCAAGTCATGTCTGCTCACTTCCCATTCCTCTGGTAGCCACGATACAGAAATTCCCTCCCTCATTTCCTCAGAACGTGGATCTGCCTCAGGATGCTTTCCAGCAATGCAATCCATGAAGTGACAACTAAGGAATCGAAGCTGTAATTTGAGATGAAAACTATCTCTCATCCTTAAGGCCAGAGGATTCTTTCCATTATCTATAGTGAAGTTGAACTATTTTAAGGTATTCAGTTATTTTTCTACAAAAACTTCTTCCTCGACTTGCACTAGTATGTTCAAGATTTCGCAGTTCTGTGTTCTTGGCAACACCTATAATTGTACATGAGGGTCCAAATGACTGACGACTGTAGTGTCATAAAATGTTCTGAGAAAGTTTTATGCTTATGATGGCAGATTCCAAATGGTCCTTCCCTGTTTTGTTTTCCACTTTCCTCGGAAGTCATGCAAAACCAAAGCGTTGTGACTGAATTCGTGCTCCTTGGTCTCTCGCAGGATCAAAGAGTTCAGAAAATAGTATTTGTTGTATTCTTGTTGGTCTACATGGCAACCATTGTGGGCAATATGCTAATCGTCGGGACCATTGTCTGCAGCCCTGCACTGCTGGGCTGCCCCATGTACTTCTTCTTGGCAGTCTTGTCTTCCCTGGATGCCTGCTTCTCTTCAGTCTTCACCCCAAAGGCAATCACAGACAGTCTCCACGAGAGGAAAACCATCTCCTACGCAGGCTGCCTGATGCAGGTCTTTGGTATACATTTCCTTGCTGGGGCAGAGGTGATTGTCCTCACGGCCATGGCCTACGACCACTATGTGGCCATTTGCAAGCCCTTGCACTATTCCTCCATCATGAACAGGAGGGTGTGTGGCATTCTGATGGGGGCAGCCTTGATAGGGGGTCTCCTGCATTCCACCATTCAAATGTCTTTTACTTTCCACCTGCCCTTGTGTGGCCCCAATGTCATCGATCACATTATGTGTGACTTGTACCCATTATTGAAGCTGGCCTGCACTGACACTCACATCTTGCATCTTTTGGTGATGGCCAACAGTGGCTCTTTCTGCATCCTTATCTTCTCCCTGCTGCTTGTCTCCTACGGTGTCATCTTGTTCTCCCTGAGAAACCACAGCTCAGCAGGGCGGAGGAAGGCTCTGTCCACCTGCGGAGCCCACATCGCTGTTGTAGTTTTATTCTTTGTTCCCTGCATTTTTATGTATGCCCGACCTCCCTCTGCTTACTTCATTGATAAAGTTCTGGCAATATTTTGTGCCACCTTAACTCCCTTGCTCAATCCTGTGATTTATACTTTCCGCAATAAGGACATGAAGAGTGCCATGAGAAGAATGTGGAAGAAATTGGTAGTGCTTTCAGATGAAAAATAAAATATTAAACTTCTAGAAGTGTATTAATGTAAGATGAAGATATCAAATGGTCTGAGATATTTATGGGATGGATTTTTTTTACATGTTGAAGGTAAAGCAATACAATAGAAAAACCATTTCAATGATACCTGGAAATAACATTTTCACCCCCAGTTTACTAATGAACTTCGAGTTGACAACTCACTATCCTCCAGGGTCTATCAAATTGGGTTGAATTTATGCATATTTTTAATGTAATGATCAAAAAAAAGTTTGAAATGATGAATTACCTCCCAAACTGCCATTCACACCGTGTCTTGAGAAATCTTTGTGGAATAAATAAACTATAGAGATTAGAAACAGAAACTTAAAGTATTTCAAGATGAAATATGCATGTTTAGGGCACTGATCTCAGTGACTGATGAAAAAACAACGAAGACCAAAGAAAGAAAGAGCGTGGAGTATCTGCAGAACCTCAAGTAAGTGTTCCTGCCTCACAGAACTCCATCGTTGGTGGGTCCTTTGCTGTCTGCTACAGAATCTGAGTCACTGTGGTGATTTTTAAAGACATCACTTGATTTGTCCAGTGCTATCCAGGGATGAGTCCCTCTTGGGTCAGTTTACCAAGTCATAGCAGTCAGCGATAGGCGAAGAAAAGGAGCATATTCTTCAAGTGGACATCAATAAGCCTTTTCTAATAGGCTAGAAGGAAGACTCTCAAGCCTTTGAGAGATCACGCATTTACTAGAAAAGCCAGGTCTTTGCACTTGCAGGCATAATTAACTGAGTTTTTCTCTCTGAAGGGAGGAAGCCAAGGGCATCTGAAGGTAAAAAGAAATGTTCAAAAGGTAATTACATTTCAATTTACTTGGCAATTTGAATTTTTAATCCAAATGGCAACAGGCCTATGGCAACAAACTTCGGTCTAGGAATTTTTCAGACTTAGACACAATATGTATGTCTTCAAATTCCCATTTAATTGTGGAGCAAATGGAGTCTCAAAGACATTAATTGACAAATCTGTAACTTTTATCAAGATTTTACCAGGCCATTGGAGGTTAAAAACAAAAAAACCAAGAAAAAAAATGAGACAGGTGCTGGGCGTGGTAATCTCTTAGACCCTGGATTGCTATGCACAATCTTGTGAGAACAATGTTTTGTTTCATAGAATGTCAAATTTTGGATTCACAGATTCATAAAGTAGTTGAACCTATGATATAGGATCCTCATTTCTTGAGCTAACTCTTAGAAATAAATGAAGAGAACTTTCTCTCTCAGAGCACAGGAACACATTCTTCCAAAAAACTTTCATGATTCAAATTCTAAAGCTTCTCCTCTTTTATACAACTATTACTCTGACTCCAAGTTTGGCCTTCTTGTTTCATCCAAGGCATGTTCTGGAAGAATCTTGCGAAGTATGACCACTTGGAGATTCCTCTCTTGCGTAAAATAACCACAGCCCATAACCATGTGATAGGAAATGCTGATAAGCCTCAAGGAAGTATATTTTCAATGTTTTGTCCAAAATTTGTGCGATCAACCATCCAAGTAAGATGAAGTTGGAAACTATATTTTTTGGAATCAACTATTTGCTCAGAAGAAAAATGGTAAATTTTTGAGGCTTTTTGAAATGATTTGTTCACATCGCACCCTCCAGACCGAGCTGATGACGCGTGGGACTATGTCTTCATCATGACTTCCATAAAAGATGGAATTTCTGAGCAGCATTTCCATCAGTGAACAAATATCATGGTCCAATGTTCCTAAACTTTCCTCAGCCTCAGCATGAAGTTATATTATTTTTCCAGAACCTCTTTGGTCTTAGAAAGTAGGATCACACTGTACCACGGCATTGAGGTCAGCCTATCTGTTGGGAGAGGATGCCTTCAACACAAAAGGTTGTCAATTGTTGTATTACTGGAATATCATAGAACTCGGCTTTCTACACACCTGACAACATGACCATTGGAGAGTCTTGCACATGATCTACATCCACATTTCCGTCTTGATTTGTGGGGAACTGTGTTAGGGATTCAAAGGCAAAATGCTGGGATCAAATCTTTGTTTGAGATATCCCTCTTAATTCCTTTGCAACATCTTACTATGTAAGTTCCTTCTTCCAGAGACTCTGAGACAAGAGATTAGGGTGTGGAAAGATGGCTGGGGAAGTAGGTGTGATCTCCTAATTAACAATATCTCAGGACACATGTGCAGGACATTTCCAAGCCCTGCATGTGAACTTCTTGTGAGAACTTGAGCAAGTTTTCCACAGGATGGCTGAGATCTGACATCAGCCTGAGGACCGGGTGATACAAAAGGAGAGTCTGCAGTGAGTTTTGGCCACTGTGTTTGCTCTTGCTCAGCGGCCTGCCCTCACGCTGCTGGATGTACTGCTTTTCCTACTTTTACTGGATCCAAACTCGCTCTGCACAATCTGTTTCTTTTCCTCTGCTACTATTTGCACTTGTCTTGTCAAGTCTTTGCTCAGGACAGAAAGAACCTAGAAACCACCTCTAGAAGGAGACTCCAGAATCCTGAAATCCAGTAACAACTCTGCTGCTGTCTACTGAAGCTTATTCTACTGTCTTCAGTTTCACTGAGTCTTTGTATTTTCACCTTCTTGTAACCATTCATTAGCCACGTCATTTTCTGTCTTCATTATTGCCCCACAATTCCACTTGAAGGAACGATTTTGAGGTATGGGCAGGAAATCAGGCCTTAATTGACATTCCTCTCTGATGGCTCAAGACTTTTATCTTCTCGAATGCAGCCCACCGTGGATGATTGAGATTCGGTTCTTTATAGAGCGTGTGGGTGCAATAGGAAGTGCAAGGATGTTTAGCACAATGTCCCCTTCTAGGTACAGCACCACCATACCTCATAAAATGCTGTATCACAAATCAAATATTTTACACAAAAGAAAAAACTCAGAAAATGAGCCCAGTTCACTTGAAAGAGGGTGTGTGGGTCACATGAAATAGCATAAACATCTCCGTAAATAGCAGGACATAGAGTGACACAGTGTTGTCATATTCAATTCAATACATATTTATAAAGCACTTAGTAGTATAAGAATGGGAGATGCTTATTTTGTGAAAAAATATGTAAGGACACTTGGGGACAATTAGAATTTGAATGTATTAAAATGGCAACAGGTAAAATAAAAGTAAAGAATAAAGAAAAATAAGAAGTATCTGTTAGTGCCCTAAATTCTACAAAGAATTCAATGTTCAGTGATGTTGGATCACTATTTGGCAATAGTTATTAATAATTACGAAAATTTTCTATGGTATACCAGAGTAATGACATAGAAATCTATTGTAATAAAATTATTGGAAGGAAAAGAATCTAAATGAGAAGTTTATTTAAAGGCAGGAAGCGAGGGGGCATAAATATAAATATATGTCATGTCTATTTACCAAATTCGACAATGGAAGTAATCATTATGTGACACAGACATGTACTAATAAATAAAATGAACAAATATATAAAAGGTCACTTTTATATTAACAAGTTTATATGTAAGTTAAAAATTGCTTGAAAGTATAATTAAATCATGACTACGCTTTATGTTAAAAAGGACTTGTAATAATCCAAAATTGAAAATAAGAATGTAAAGTAATATAACTGATGATTAAAACTATAAATATGTGGATATATAAATAAATAAGATAATATATCATGTTAAATATCTGCATGTTACACTTCTAAAATAAATCCTTCATATTATATTTTAAGAAATATATATATTTAAAAACTGTAAACATGAAGAATAACATTAGGAAAGTGATATATTAGTGAAGACATCGTATAAGTTACAGAAATATAAGACACGGTACATCAGGTTTGATCTATAGATTGAGAATCAATGTCTTATATCTAACATGTATAATGGTGATAGAAGACACCATGATCTCCGATGTCAACACCCTGAAAAGTTACTGAGGTGTTGACGTCAGAGAATTTTTCACTATGCTGAAGAAAATGGGACTTGCCCTTTGGGGCCATTTTCTGCAGCTCAGTGCTGGGACGCAGCTCTGAAGCTTCTTGCCCGGAAACTGTTGACTTCGGCACGTTGTCACCAGGGAGCAGACAACAGTGCCCGTTAGTGTGGAAACCCTGTTGGCAGCAAACGTCCCTAGTAATTAAAGCGTTGCGTCAGCCCAGGATGCCAGGAGACCCGCTGGAAGAAGATGCTGGTTTAACACCCCCAGGAACGCGCCTCTCCCTCCGCACTGCACCGACCGCGGGCAGGTGCCGGAGTGCTCAGGGAGGCTGATGCAAAGAACACGTTACTGTCGTTGGGATAGCGCAGCATCCCCAGAAATGACACCCGGAGCAAACATGTCACACATTAAACCTCGATGCATTTTTAAGTCACACTGGGTTTTAAATTAGGAAATAAATTGACGTTGTGAAGCAGGTTAATTACACTCTCTGTCATTCCCAGGGGTCCCTCCCACTAAATGAAGGCTAGCGAAGATCATCACTCTGCCAACCCAACCACCGCAAGGAGGTTTCCAAAGTCCAGCTCACAGCCCCGAAGGATGCGATTCCTCCCAATCACCTGAGCGCTGAGACGCGCTGCTCACAGACTCCAGCAAGCGGCGCTAGAAGCCCAGAATTCCTGGCAAGCTGGTTGTCCCAGCTCCGAAGAGCTGTCCAGGGTTGAAAGAATCTCAGCTGTTGTCTCAAGTCACAGCAGCTGAGGGACTTCACCAGGTCTCTGTTAGGGACAGTGAGTCCTTATCTCAATATGCCTCTTCCAGTGCATTGCAATTATCCTGAAAAACCGCAAGCCAAAACAGGGAGGAAGCGGAAGGCCAAGACCATCCAGCAAGGACCATTTTGTCCCTGTATCTGTGACCAGGAGGCTCTTTGGGCGCTTGGTGGCAAGGAATTTCTCACAGCATAAAGTAACTGCAGAGTCTGCCCTTAGAAGTCACCTGGTACAACTAGGGCTCGTGGTTCTACTTACTGAGCGGAATACAGATGATGCATTTCATTTTCCAAACAGGAGATCTGTGTGTACTTGGCAAGACTTTTGAGTCCATGCTATATATTAAGAGAAATTCTTAAGTTTTCATACAATATTCTAAGGTTCTCCAAGACATTTATAATGTAGGTACGAAAGAACAGATGCACATATTCCTTACAAACATGTTTCACATTAATAGAAGCATAATCATACATGAAATCTTGTAAGATACTCTGGGAGACATGTGGAGGGCTTGTCCTTTGCGCTCTTAGGAATATCCCGAGGCAGTCGAGAAAGCTCACAGCCGTAGGGTCAAAGGTGACCCTAAGGACCCTGGGGAAGGGACATTTTCCAGAACTGTGCGCGCCTTTAGAGGTTTTATCATTCCTTTCTGAGGTTTGTAAATTGCTCTGCAGCCTCGATAGGATCTTAGACTGAACAAATAGTTTATTGTTTACAACCTTAAATTTTGTTCCTGGCCCACTGCCTTAGTGATAGGTAACCTACACATTCCATTCTGTTCTGTTTAGGTTAAAGAAAAACCATGTATTGCACGTACCCTGCCCTATATAAGCTTTCCTTGAATAAAGAAAATTTGTCTTAGAGTCTTTCCTCTTTGGACCCCTGTGCCTCACTGTCCTGTTTCATTGTTTTCTCCAATGTCGCTGCATCCCCAGTTCCAGGACCTTAGAGATCCACAAAACCTAACTTTTAGGTTACCTCTTTTAATGATATTTAATAAGTAATAAAAAGAACTCTATACCTCAAAGAAACTCTCTTCACAGGACATCAGTCTATTGTACGGTAGTATTAGAGAAATATTATAGAAATCAAATTTCTGAAATATGATTCAGAAATAGTGACTAAAATTAACATTGAAAAATACAAGCCTAGTAGTTTTGTGGATTAGGTATTTGTCTGCTCCTAATTAAAACAAACAAAAAAAGGAACATTCACAAACTTATTCCTTCTCTCACAGTGTAGAAGTTATTAAGTCGATTCAGAAATGCCCCAGCCATCTCCTTGTTGGCACATAGACTGTATGTCCTGGACCTCTTGTGAGAATATATACTATTTTAGAAAGTTGAGTATTTGAATATCCTGCAAACTGTTCATTGGATTTTCAGGAGATATGTTAAAAAATGTCCACAATACACTGTTTGTTGGAGTCAAATACTCACTGAGAGGATTAGGAATATGCACATTTGCAAATAATCACATACAAGGATACAATATAGAAGTTATAGCAGTGAAAATGAAGCTAAGACTGTATTCAACAACCTACAAAACTTAGTTGCTTAAGGTTGATAAAAATAAAAGTAACTGCTAAGGATTCTACATAATACACCAAATCATTTAAAATTCACAACTAGTGGAAACTAAATGTATATACACAGAGTAAAGTATTTTTCTTTTTAGAATAAAGCTAACTATGAATTTACAAAATCAGGATACTGTTTATTCTTGCAGGTGTGGGGATAGAGAAAATGTTAAAATGAATATAAGTATTGGTAATACTTCTTGATATGAGTAGTAAAGTTACATTTTTGTATTATTTACATAATTTTATAAAGCAATAATATTAAATGATTTAATTTAAACTAAAGTTATTGAATTTAAGTAATTTTAAAAGATGATAAAAGAGTTTGGAAACATGTGAATTCTACATTCATAATTTTATTATGAGGAGAAAGTTCTATGTGCTGCTGAAAAGAATTTGTATTTCTTGCTGTGGGACACAACAAATGCAGTCCTAAGAGGTAAGTTTATTGATGTGAATGTCCACATCAAAAAACACAGCAGGGGGTGTAGCTCAGGGGTAGAACATTTGACCCCCCCAAAACAGAGCAAGTCCCAATAAATAACGTGGAGGTGCCCTCAGAGTCCTAGGAAAACATGAACAATCTAAATTGACGGATAGTACAAGGAAAGAAACTATAAAATCAGATCAGAAATCTATGAAATGGAGACTTAAAAAGCAAAACGAGAAATCAATGAATTGAAAAGCTGGTTCTGTGAAAGAATAAAGAAAATTAAAAAAGCCTTACCTAATTTTGCCCCCCAAAAAAGGAAATAAAAGAGATTTAACTTGAGAAGTCAAATAACTACCTTTCAGACCAGGTTCAGAGCAAAGATGCCAATGAGAAGAATAAAATCTATATGATGAAGGGGAAAGACAACTTGGGCAGGAGTGTTGCTGAAAATATTTTTTTTTTAAATCTTCTCTTTTGTTAAATATCTGTTCCTTTTCCAAACTTTGTTCAAATGTTATCCTATCGACGCTTAGTCTCTGAAATGTTCCTCTGTTTTTTCTGGTAAGATTCAAAAAGTTTAGTTAAGTATGAATTTCACGATAGTTTGGGGAACCTGACATAGCAAGCACAGGAAATGGACATTGCATTTTTTTTAAACAAAAACACATATTGGTACACTGTGCACATAATGATCACATTTATCATGATTATTTTGTACCTGTACATGATATATTTTGGTTTTCCCCCCTCTTCGCTACTGCTCCCTTCCATTCCCCCACCCTTCCCTATTTATAACAGGTTTATTTACATTAAGAACAGCTATGATCAAGAAATCAACCAACAACAAATGCTGGTGGGGCTGCGGGAAAAGGAACCCTCCTCCACTGTTGGTGGGAATGTAGACTGGTCCAACCACTGTGGAAATCAATATGGAGATTCCTCAAAAAACTACAACTGGAGGTTCCATTTGACCCAGCTATCCCTCTGCTTGGTATCCTCTTAGAAGAATTAAAAACATCATAGCACAGCGATGTACGCAATACCATGTTCATAACAACTCAATTTGTAACAGCTACATCTTGGAAACAACCCAAATACCCAAAAACTAATGAATGACTAAAGAAGATGTGGTTTTTCTACACAATGGAGTACTACACTGCCATACAACATAATAAACTAGACGCATTTGTAGGTAAATGGATGCACCTTGAAAGCATAGTCTAAATAAAATAAATCAGACAGTCACGAGTACACATTGAACTGTTTCTCTGATATGAGAAAACCATAATGGCAAATAAAGACAGGTATAATAGATACCATGTAAAAAGAAGAGAAAGGAGAAAGGGAAAAATAGGAAAATGTAAACGGACACTGCATTTTATGACAACTTCTATGTTCTCATTCTGGGATGTTTTCCAGCGTCTCACCCTTGAGGGGACTTGAGAGATGTTGTTGCACACGGTGAGAAGCTCAGAGAGGCTGCTTGTCTCTCTTTTTAATGTTTTCAAGGTAAAGCAGTTGAGACAGAGAGCTAATATCCCCGAACACGATAACTTCTGCACAGAATCGAAGCGGAAGTGGGGATTCCATCCTCTAAGAGAGTCCGGAGGGAAGAATCTTCTAAAGTACAACACAGAAGCGTAGACGGAGCTACCCAGAAACTTTCTTGGTTTTTTTTTTTTTTTTTTTTCTCGCAGCTCTTGTCTGTCAGCACCAACACCAACACAGTGTCTACCATTGTTCTCACCATGGTAGCCTCACTACAGGGGCTCATGGAGTTTGGAAAACTAAAGAAAGTGCAGTAGTTACTAGAACATGTGCTGTGTTCCTGGCACTGTTTGTGTCTCCAGACCATTACAGCCCCCTTTTCTGTGGCTGATTTCTTTGAGAACTTGGTGAAAGCTGTGATTACTCCTCTGGAGAAAACAATTAAGATGAAAGCATACACACAGACACCCACAAAACTACCAAAAGGCAGGGAAATGTGAACAATGTCCAGATGCTCTTTGCATCCCTTAGGGCCCAGGGATTCATGTGCGTTTTAAGAATTTTGTGGGTGTCAAAGAGCCAGGTCTTTCATGGAGTGTGGTGCTGTACAGAGCGCAGTTTCCACTCCGTGTCCTCTTGCTGATCTGCCAAGTTAGTTTAAAGCAATCTCCTTTCGAGTTTGTTTTATGTTGAGTTGTTGTCCTTGGTGGCTTCACAAATTAAGAACATTGTTATCACTCTCCCACACAGAGGATAACCATGAAGGTGTTTTTAGAACCACAAATACTAGAATAATCAGATAAATAGTATTTCATCTTAAGACATAACAGAGAATGTTTTATTTTTAAACACTTACTAAACTCCTACATTGAACAAGGCATTGGGTTTGGATCTACAGAGAATAAAATCCTAACAATACACAGATTTCTACAGTTCTAATTCCAGGAAGGAAGCTAAAAATGTGTACATGGAATTGCACTTAGGCAATAGTATGTAAAATTATAAGAAAAACTATAAAGGAACTCTTGAGAACCACAGAACACATTTTATTTGTAAAAAAAAAAAAAATGTGTTGCAACCCTGAAAGAGGTTTCTTGGCCATTAGAGCCTTATATTTTCAGAAAGTTGAAGCAGGTAGAAATGGAAAAGCATTCTGGAAAGGAAAAGGACTGTTGATTAAATATCTTCATGAAAGATTTGATGAAAGTCCACAATTATTAACAAGTTAATGAAATGCACACCTCTCATTCTTAATTTATATATATATATATATGTATATATATATATATATATACACACACACACACACACACACATATATATATATATATATAAAACAAAGGAAATAACCTTGATCTGAATACGGGCAGTCTAATAGGACTGATAACCAAAGAAGCTGTACAATGAAATGAATGACCAAAACCACGCTCTATTGGAGGGGAAATAGTATTATATAAGCTTGCCTCCAGAGCCAGTGGGTTTTCAAGCACAATTATTTCAGAATAAAATACTGTTTTAAATTAATAAATAAAGAATTATCTTACTATAATGATTAGATTTCAAGACTCAGTTTCCAACTGTTTAAGATTCCTGCCAAAGATCACCTGCTTTGATGAGAATATATTGTGTTTTTATTCTTGAAACCCCCTAGCGAGAATAACTGTAGTATACATGTTCTGAAGAAAGATATTAATTTGGAAGAATAAAAAGTATATTCCCAGCATGTTGAAGAGCAATGGATGTTTTAAAAAATAAGAAAAGAATAGAGATGAGGTATATGGTCTATTACTATAACAGAACATTTACTTCTGTCATGTACAAAGCCTGAGCAGGGTATTTCATGGTAGTAGCAGATTATTTAGATTATTTAGAGGAGTTTCTTGGTTTTTTTTCAGTGTGCAATATCTAAGAGTGTGTAACAGGTAGATTTATAAATAGACAATTATATTCAAAGTATAAATATAGATAAGACATTTGATGAGCTTGGAGTGTGCAACTTCATATCTATATCATAAATCTCCAGTGAGAGTCAAAATATTCTAAATATAACACAAACACAATACAAAAATGATCCCTCAAGCGTTATTGAACATAAAAAATAAAGGAAAGAATAGTGGGATACATATGTCCAGATTTTATATGCATTGAAATGTCAAAATTAGTCAAAACCATGTCAAAGCTAACAAGGGCTTGTATTTGAAGAACGATGTGGGAAAATACATTCATAAGTTTGTTTCAGGCTTGCTAATGATCCTATGAATGATCATCAACATTGAGGAACAAATGTTGAAGCTCTTGTCGGGTGAGCACGCCTGGTTCTAGGCCCTGAGTGTGGCCCGAGACAAGCCGTATCCTACCTCTTGACCTCCAGCTCGGCCCTGGGGCCTGAGGCTCCAGCACAACCCGTATACAGGCAGGTCCCACACTCATCAGTGCTGAAGCAGTCCTCATGGGCCAGGCTCCAGGATGACCCATGTGGAGCCACACTCCAGGTGGCAGGCCAGTGACAGGGCCACTCAAGTGTCACTCCTTTAGCCCAGCACCAAATACTCAGCTCCAGGGTGGTCTCTGCAGATCAAGGCATCAGGAGAACCATCATGGCTTCCAGCTCCACGCCAGGCCCGTGGCTCCGTCCAGGAGCCCCCACTAACTTTTTCCATTCATATGGAAGTTTCAAAAGAGTAGAACAAGTAAATTTCAAAAAATGAAATAAAGACAGATATTTAATGTGTGATCTGTTGAATATACACAGTGCAAATCATTAATTCAAGGAACAAAGTACTCAATCATATAATTACTCAGTTTTCTGAATTACTGAGGATTGGAGTAATGATCCTAAGTGTAAGAATTGATTTAAAATGAAGCAAATTCATTTCCAGTTTTAAAAAAGTGAAAAGAAGCCTGTGCATTAAATTCCGTTGTCAGGTATGTGATTTGGTTCTGATTGTGGTGGAAACTTTGAGAGTGAGCTTTCCCTAAGGTCATTGTCACATTGCATCATTCTAGTAACTACAGAACTCAACATTTCCTGCTGAAAGTGCTGTGAAATAGCAGATTGCATTAGGAGCGTACTGGAAGCAAGGAAGACTAATTTCAACCAGTCTTAGAGTTCAGATATCCAGAGATCCTCTAGTACTAAAAAGCAAGTCCTCAAGCATCACTCTTTACGTTGGACAGCTGCTTCCAAAGTATACTAACAAAACAGGAAATTAAAGCAAAACTCAAGGCCTGGGAGATACTGGTGAGATTTCTTTTCTTCTATATCTAATGCAGAATGTTTGGTGATATAGGGTATTTAGTGTGCCTTCCATATTTTGAACACTTGCAATATAACTGCAAGGCACTATTCTAAGGTACAGAGGAGTGAAATCAATATGTAAAATAATGCACATCTCTGCATGACTACAGCTAGGGCAGGGCAACTTTGGATAAGAAAAGCTAGATATTTAATACATTGAGATGTCAGCATGTTTGAAATGATCAGAAAGGTGAGGAAAGATTCCTTTTGGATATGAAGAAAAGTTTTTCTAGGTCACTGGATCGCATGCCCAGGCTTGTGTGTAGTTGCAAGTTTTATTTTTTTTTCCTAAAGGGAGTCAAGCAATGCAATTCAAAGTTGTCAAAAAACAGCTGTGATTTGAGTTCTTTTAATCTGAGAGCCTGTAGCAGAGACTGTTTTATGAATTCATCAGTGATGAAAAATGAGAAGAAACGTCAGAGTAGGAACACGCACCTGGTCCTGAATCGAATTATACTATTGCTGCTACTGTCAGTATCATTGCTATTATCATTTCACAGAACAAGAGAAGCCGTGTCTGTAGTAACTATGCTAATATACAGATGGGACCAAAAACCATCCTTTGTCAAAAGTTGGAAGTGCCCAGACTAGCACAGGGTATTGGTGCTTCCTACTCCTTTTCTTATGAATACCTTGATTTAAGAAAGAACCTTGAGGGCTGGGGAGTTAGCTCAAGTGGTAGAGCGCTTGCCTGGCAAGGGCAAGGCCCTGAGTTCAATTCCCAGCATAAAAAAAATAAAAAAAGAAGGAAAGAAAAAAAAAAGAACCTTGCAAGACTCTTTAATTAAAACTTCTCCATATGTGCTTCTCCATACAAGGAATGAAGGTGACCCCCGCTAGTGTATCTGAAATTTCAACACATTTAATGGAAAATTGTTCTTTTCCCAGATCCATGATGACTATCATTAACTGACAATCTCTTCCTGGATAATTGAATTCAACCAAACTAGGAGAACTAATAATTGCTTCTATGAGACATGAAGGATTCATGAAGGAATATTGTCATTAAAGAATGAAGTCTTTCCCTTTTGTGTTTTTATTTTATTTTTATTTTTTAAACAAGAATATTTATTGGTACATTTTATATATACATAACCATCGCACTCATCACAGTTAATTTGTACCTGTACATGATATATCTTTTTTTTTTTGGGGGGGGGAAGGCGGTTGGATTTTTGTTGTTGTTAATATGTTTGTTTTTGTTATTTTATCAGTTACTAGACAAATGTATAAAATACCAATGCATAGAAAATCCTGAGAAATCATCAACACTCTGAGTCTGGAGATGAAGGAATTATCCAAGACTTTATGTCCCTGACTTCCAAATAAAAGATGGCTAACTTCTCCCCAAAACTTATTTTGTTTCTTTATGTTACCTTGTTTCTGCCTCCATCTCACATTTTTATGCTATCCCAGGCTACTATCTAGAGTGGTTAAGCAGCTTGGTAGAAATCACAGTTATTGTAATAGGTGACAGTGAAATTAAAAGTTTGTCATTTCACCAGTGGGATCAGAGAAGCCCTAGAAAGCTAGATGATTCGCCCCTGCTACAATAGCATCACTTCAGAGTCAGTTTTGTGTACTTTCGGACTCCTTTCTATGTACCACACTTTTTCTTGACTACAGGATTTTGAGATTAAATAGGTAGCCAAAAATTCACATATGTCTAAACAGATCTGGAGGAGAAGCTGCAGAACTCACCCAATTCCAGCTACTTGAAGACTCCAGAGTGGATGTGATGACGAGGCATGGCGGTATTCAGAATATGTGGACATGTATTTTTAGTCTCATGAATCAAATAACCCCAAACACAGGTATGTAGCTGATGCCATAACCCCAGACAGAGAACTGTTCTGAAATTTGGATGAGTGACTAGATGAGTGACTATTTTTCTTTCATTCCCTTTGCCTCCCTCCTGCCTCGACCCTTCCCTTAATCTCCTTCCTTTTTTAGTTTTTTTTCTTTTTTTTTGTACATGCTGGCAGCACATAGTGAGTGCCTTTAATAGAAAGAGTGCTCAGAAATACCCATAAACTGATAAATAAAACTTTAAAAGCCAGGTATGTGAAAACCCTAGCTGGATATGTGACTGAGGGGAATTCTTTGTCTCTCTGAACTTTGCTCCCATATCTGATGCCCGGGTTCTGCTATCATTTTGAGGTAAGGTTATCAGAATAAATACACGTTTAATAGTTTAATTCAAACTCATAGCCATTTTTGCATTTTTAACTACCGCAAGTATCCACTTACTCTAAGTTAGACTAAAGTGCCCATAGTCTTTCTGATGTTATCTTTCAGGTAATTTAAATGTCTTTTTAGCAAGCTGCACTTAATTCATGGAAAAAATAAGCAATGTAACTGAGTTTGTTTTCTGGGGCCTTACTCAGAACCCAGAGGCCGCAGAAGTTTGCTTCGTGGTGTTTTTGTTTTTCTACACAGTCATCGTCCTGGGAAACCTCCTCATCATGTTGACGATTTGTATGGGCGGTCTTCTGAAGTCACCCATGTATTTCTTTCTCAACTCCTTGTCTTTTGTGGATATTTGTTTCTCCTCATCCACAGCACCCAAATTGATTGTTGACTTATTAGCAAAGAAGAAAACTATCTCCTATGAGAGGTGCATATTGCAGCTGTTTGGGGTGCATTTCTTTGGTTGCACAGAGATCTTCATCCTCATTGTCATGGCTTACGATCGATATGTGGCCATCTGCAAACCCCTGCATTATATGACCATCATGGACCGGGAGAGATGCAGTAAGATGTTGCTAGGGACGTGGGTAGGTGGCTTCTTACACACGGTTATCCCCGTGTCTCTGGTAGTCCAGCTCCCTTTCTGTGGGCCCAATGAGATCGACCACTATTTCTATGATGTTCACCCTGTGCTGAAACTCGCCTGCACAGACACATATATTATCGGAGGTGTTGTGACAGCCAATAGCGGGACCATCACTCTAGGAAGTTTTGTCATCCTGCTTGTCTCCTACACGGTCATCCTGGTATCTCTGCGGAAGCAATCAGCAGAAGGCAGATGCAAAGCCCTCTCCACCTGCAGTGCACACATCGCTGTGGTCATCATCTTTTTTGGTCCTTGTACTTTCACATATATGCGCCCTGATATCACCTTCACTGAAGATAAGATTGTAGCCGTGTTCTACACCATCATTACTCCCATGTTGAACCCCATGATTTACACCCTGAGGAACGCAGAAGTAAAGAACACAGTTAGGAAACTGTGGGGCAGGAAGGTTTACAGGGAAGCTCATGGTAAACAGTCAGAAAAAATACTTTAAGATCAAAGATTTTAAATTTTCTTGGCTTTGGTTAAGTCATCTATATAATGAACAAAACAATAACATCACTAGATTTTCACTTTGTGGAGGAACAAGTAAGAGAAGAACATTCTACAGAAGAAAGATATGACTTGCTCTTGTTGTATTTATTTGACTATTTCAAAGTCATTCAAAAAAGAAATCCTCAATAGAAGCTTACTATGTTCAGAATGTCACTTAATCATACTGTGCATTACAATTTTCTTCTCATCTTTTGCCTTTTCTCATTTTTTTTAAGTGATGAAAGAATCCACTCCGAAATATTTGAAGTTGTGTCCTGGGTTTTGAACTGTGCCTAGTGCATATATGGTAGATATATATAATAATGTGGTTGACAGAATGTAGGAAAAACATCACAATGGTGCTTATGCACTCTGTTGTAAGTCTTGTAAAACTCAGTGAAAACTAAGCTTAGAAATCTTGGAATGAGAGGCAAGGGGTGTGTGGAGAATCAGAGATACGAAGTACAAGCTTCAGTGACAAATACCTGAATATCTATTCTTCAGGTGGGGAAAAATTCATTTCCATTTTTAGAATTCATTTTCTTTTCTCACACACGAAACAGATTGGCAGATATACCTCTCACACGATTGTTGGTGGTGGTCAGAAATATCTACTCATATAAAATGACAACAAGGAAAATTAAAGAAGTCAAATGAAAAATTTATAAGCCTTTCCATAGAATCCCACAATTATTGTACCAGTTGAGAATGCGCATACTGGGTCTCTGTATGCCTGAAATAGCTCAATTTACACTTGAGAACAAGGCCAGTCCTTCCCCAAATAGGTTGCTTATAAAGGTCACTTGTGAAGATTTTGAGAAACAGAACAGAGAATATTCTAAGAGATTCTAACCCAATAAATCAAGGTTACTGGTTACACAAATGTCTGTCTCTTTAACAACATCCCCTGGTTAATTTTATGTAGTCAGTGGAACATCTGAGCACTTAGATTTGCAAAGCTAAAAACAGGTGCGTTTTCATGTTCTTAGAACACAAGAGTTCTGAGTCAACAGAATTCAAAAACCCTCATCTGCTCCGCTAAAATCGAACTGAAATTAGAAAACTGTGTGATCAACGTTATCCACTTGATAACTTCTCCACAGTATACTTTCCTTCATTCTTTTGTATGATTGGACTGACTCTTGGGGGATATCTGTGATACCGGAAGTCTGATGTCCTTGGGAAAGTTGGAGCTGCCTAAGTCGTATTTCTGAGAGACCAAGAATTTGAACGTACGAAAGAGCGCTGAGTGTAAACTTCCACCCTTCCCCCAAAGTCCCTGAGTTAGTTCCCTCTCCAGGACTTCAGAGTCTTAGGGTGGTCTTTTGGAATAACATGACCACCAATCATGAGAACTCACTCTCCCCACCTTTAGCAATAGGAGGTCTGACCCACAATGGCCCCTCATTCTGCAAGTTCCTGACCACTGACCGCAGGCCTGCAGGGGGCTGGCCAGGCTGTGACATGACGGCACAGAAGACCTTGGCTGGAACATTCACTGACGACAGAGATGGCAGCCTCCTTCATTTCAAGTTGAATTTAGTCTGTGTAATAGTGGGGGGAATGACAATAGTTCTGCCTCTACCTTCTAGCCAGCGGTTACACTTCTCTCCCTGAATCGACATGAACGTGGTGAACATATTGCTAAGCAGTGCTCGACAGAATATATAAACACAGCTGACGTGCTCCTCCACATGCCGTCCCTCTCTCATTTACACGCATCCAGGAAACTAACTTTGGTCCCACCTAAGTGTTTTCTGAATGAAAGCATTTTGTGATTTCTCAGTGGGAAGGCTTCATTTTTTCCCATGTTCCTGTGTGGTGACCATTGAGCCATCTGAACGACCGAGCAATCTAACATTGCTTTCGTCATCTCGGGAGGAAAAGCTACCTGTAGACGCTTGCATCCACCCTGAAATACAAAACGAATCTGAGCTACGTACAGTCTAGAGCAGCTGAACTGAGTCTTAGCCAAAAACACATGAAAAAGAATTAAGTGATTTCATATCAACCGTGAGCTCCAGAACGGACTTTTGCACGGCATAGTTGGCTTGCTGATCTAAGAGTACTGAGGTCAAAGGAGGACTGGGGATGCTGAGGCGTGTGCTTGGAGTAATAAAATCTCCAATAAATTTAATGCAAAGTGCTTTGAAAGCGGGAGTGGAAGAGGTCAAGTTGCAGAGAGTGAACACGAGAGACAGCATGTGACATGAGTTATATTCACAATGTGCAAACCCCACACGGCCAGGTGCAAAGCAGCCAGCATTGCTCCCTCTAGTTCTTCCATGGAACACACATACAAAGAGATGTGGGGCATTACCCACGCCTGCTGTGTCCTTTCATGCCCCTTTTTGAGAATTCATAAAATGAGGATTCATAAAAGATTCACGTAAGCCATATTCAAATAAGTGGCTGTAAGTTCTTCTTCTTTTGTGAGGAGCCAAACAGCAAATTGCTCTTGATAAATAGAATTAATTCGGTACTGATGGATGTGTCTTGAATACATATCAAGAGGCTTATTAAAAAGAAACAGCAGGATTAGACTCTTGCCCACTCAGCTCTAGTGTTTCCTGTTCGCCCTCACCTGTCTGAGTGAGATCATCTTGCTGGATAGAATCTCTAAGTCAACATCAAAACCAGAATCTGGCTTGCTATGATGTCCTTATTTCCCTTGCAATTTAATTCATTTTAATCTTTTATACTTGAAGCTAAGTTTCCTAATTTTTCAAGCTGGACACATAACTGGATCTTTTGGAAGGAAAAAACATTGCTGAAGTCTTCGGCACCTGCTGGCTATTTTCTGAAAATGTACCCATCACCTGAACACTCGTGTTCCTGTTGCACATACACACAGATACTTTTAGAGTGTGCAACTCAGTATCTCAGCGGAGCTGTGGTACAGGTGATAGAGCGGCACAAATAACAGTTCTAATGTCTGAAATCCTAGTAATGTCCACCCATTCCTCGGGCTCCAGTCCTCAGGGGTGTACTGCGCTGCAGTGGACACTCCAACACAAGGTCTCCTGCACTTCACAAAGACTGAGAATTCAAGTGTGAATGATGCGCCTGCCCCACATTTCAACTAGTTTTGCCTGCTCTTCCCATTTTTTCCTGAGATGTAATCACTAAATACAAATTGTGTATAATTAAAGTATTTAATGTGATGACTTCATAGGCATATACATTATAAAATAAATAGCATAATCAACATAATCTCTACATTCATCATTTGCTTATGTGCATTTTGAATGTGAGTGTGTGTGTGTGTGTGTGTGTGTGTGTGTTGTGTACCAGATTAAGGACAAAGACTTCCGTGCGTGGCGAAGTCACAGCTTTGCTTAGTTTGCAAGCTGAAACAATCATGTGAATGTTGTTTACATGCGCGTGAGAACCATCTGCCCCGACTCACGCGTCACCTTCCTCATGACTGACACCCCTCTCCGCGTACACACACACACACACACACACACACACACACACACGAAGGTAAAATCGCTATAACTGGTGAAAACACTTTGACTCATTATCATCCAGTGTACGTAGTTTTCAACAAAGTTCACTCTTAATGTACTTAGAGGTTTTTGGCTATTGTATGACGGCATGAATACAGATACAAAGTCACAAAGAGATTAAATTGATTTCTCTAAATTCCTCTTTGCTCTGCCTATTCATCCTTCAAATCCCCTTAATTCCAGGAAATCACTGACATTTTTACTATCTCTGTAGTTCTGCCCTTTTTCAGTGTGACAAATACGTGGAACTAAACAGCTATGTTTTTTCAGACTGGTGTCTTTTACTTAGTAATATGCAGTAACTTTATTTATCATTTCCATGCCTTTGTAGCGAATGTCTTTTTGGTGCAGAATAATATTTCACTTATTTTATATGCATTGACTGTGATGTGTGAGCTGTGGGTGTTCGTGTCCTATTTGACGCTCCTCATCTCCTACGCCCCCGTGGCTGATTCCATCAGTGATGAAAGGTGTTTGCTCTGTTTTACATCATGATTGCCCCCTTGCTCAACCACTTGTAGGGATAGCAGGATTAATAGGAAGGGACAGATTTGGGCCCTGCCACTTGTGTCTCCCCACCTGCATCTAGATTTTAGCCAGCATTCAGGAAGCTAACAGTCTTGGGATTTTAGCTGCTTACCAAAGTTCCAGTGTGTGCCCCTTGACTTGCCCAAATTCCTCCAACTCCCCTGCTTGAAGTGAAACTAACAGCAAACCTCTCACTTTTGGGTGTCAGAAGGGCGTTTCATGATCCTCTTTTTCCACACCCAAGAGAGAGAAAAACAGAAAAGCCCCTCTCCATGCTAGACACTTCCCTACCCAAATTTATCCCGCCCCTGACAAGGAGCATAGAAACCAATCAAGCAGAGACCCCGTCCGGGGATGGGTGATGCCGGACCCCAAACTCTATAATTCTACAACCCTCGACCCGCTCAGGAGGCGCGCCAGCTCTAGACACCCCCACCGTCCTGCCAGAGGTCGATTTTGCTTTGTTCTGACAATAAAACTTCCTTCTGCTTCCACTGTGGTCTCCTTTGCCTCCTCTTCTTCTTTTTACAATGAAAAGAGAGACAGTTCCCCAGGCCGGAGTGTGTCGCGGGTACTCGGACCCCAGACCCAATCCAGGTCACCTCCCTCGTCTACAGGGTGAGAAATGCAGACGTGAAGAACGCCAGGAGGACAGCGTGGAGCTAAGATTGAAGCCTTTACCGCTGGAGCCCTTTGGGCAGTCCTGTTCTGTCCAGGGAACCGATGCCCACAGGCAGAACAGGGGGTGTGCTGTCCCCAAAGGCCACAAGCCTGAAGAGAGAAGACCCTGGCCACTGTCCCCTGTCCTTGCTTCTCTGAGCCTGCACACAGTGTGCCCTGATCTTCCGGGGCTTCTGTCCTTCAAGATCCGTCATATAATGGGCGTCATAATGCTGTTACCAGGGTGTCTTGTAAAATCTGTGGTTATAGCCTGCTTTGGAAAATGTGTACCTTGGCTGAGATACATGCTGTAAGTTAAAAGAACACCCAACCATTCAGTTTTGATATGACCTTCACAGCAACAAAAGAGTAAGGGGAATGGATGGCAATGTATCTTTCACCTTAGTAGTTTTAAAGTGAACCAAAAAAAAAAAAAAAAAAAAAAAAAAAAAAAAAAAAAAAAAGTAAAACTATTCCAAAAATGTATATGCTATATATACCTATGAGAAAACAGGTTTCTAAAAAATTTACAATTCAATGTAGTTAAAACATTCACATTTTACTTCATTAAGTTACTGTAATTTGTTCTTAGTAGCTTATTGATGGAGTATTACAGTAATCAGAATTTCAAAAGAGGGTAATGCCAATTTTCTTTAAACATACAAATATCTTTTGTTACTGTACTTATATCCAAATTTTAAAATTCTTCATGAGTGTACAAAATGGTGCCATTTTACAAATGTACAGCATGAAAAACTTTCCGATTTAAGTAAGGCTTTAAAACTATGAAAGTGCGTAAATGAAGAAATGGATAGCCCTGGTGTGCAAGTTGTTAATTTTTATTGCACGTGGAACATATAAATAATGCTGATGCTTTTATATCCATTTTCAAATTACGTGAATCTATGTCCAGCCCCCACAGGGATGTCTTCATTAGAGGGAAGAATAAAGTCTGTTGGGTCAAGAAGAAAGACAGCCACGTATGTGTGCACACACAGATGCACACTGGGAAGTATGATGATGGATGTGTTAAAGAATCTGGTTGTGGCAATCATTTCACAATGTATATGAATCACCTTTTTGTATACATCGAATGCAGAGACAAATTTAACAGTTATACCACAATGAAGCCCCAAACGAAAACACAAGTAGGTGGAGCCCACTGAAAGTGGAGTTTGGGCAAACATCATCTTTGGCGTATGGCGGCCTTCGCTTCACCTATACAGGAGCCGTGATCTGAGCAAGTGCAGGCACCTCTGCGCTCATCAAGCATTACCCATTAGCAGGGCGATTACCAGTGATCTGGGCCCAAGAGCGTGTGTGAAATTTCACCAGTTTATCAGTTATGAGAGGCACAGGGCGCTACCTTTTCATTCTCCGCCCTTTGTAGCACCGTGCCCACCAACACCCTGAACCGTGCACACTTACACTCTCATTGTCTCCCGTGTAACAGGACAGGTGTGTAGAGGGAAGGCCTACACTGGCCACCGTGCTGTATTTTAGCACCGGTCTTTTCCTTTTCTAGAAAGACTCGGACATGCGTCTTGCTTTCAAAAATCAGGAAACATAGAAAGGAAGAAGACTGATGCTACCTGTCAAAGATGGCAGAAGAAGATAACAGCAGTGAGGTCAGCTTCCTGCTCTCCTGTTCATCTGGAGGCAATTACCTCCTGGCGAGATAATTCAGAAAATGCAAGGTGAGGGGAAATATCTGTGTACAGGGGTCACGGGGGTCTAATCTTGGTATTTATTTTTAATAAGCCCATTGTCTGTATGTATATAGGCTGTGTCCTTCACTCCCAAATTAATTTTGCTTATAGTGAGAAATTTGCTATCTTCATTCTCCTAAAAGAATACAGACCCCCTCTGAGTCTCTTTGAAAGTGCCTGGTATTTGGTTTTTGTTTTCAGTTTTTCTTTTTAATTTTTACTATTCACCTGGCAGTCAACAAGAGATAAGTGCAAGGGAATCTATGCAGACATGATTGCTCGTATGTCCATTTGTTCTCTATGTAGCCTGTGGAAGAAACAGAAGGAGGCTGGCTGCATTGTATTTTGCATATAATGTTCATCCACTATGTATAGAATCCAAGTTGTATACTTTTGCTCATGTCACGCCTATTCTCTGTAGTTTGAGCTGTTACACTTCTCATTTCAAAGCACTTTGCACCTAAATTTGGGAAGATTTATTAATTCAAGAACATGCCTGGGCATCCCCACTTGCAGAACTGGACCACAGTCTTCTAGGAGAAGGAAGGTTAATAATGCTGTGAAACAGGCGAAGGGTACAGCTCAGAAATAAAGAGATCACCTACCCTGCACAAGTCCCTGAATTCAGTCCTTACCACCCCAGACCAGTAGTGGTAGTAGTAATAGCAGCAGCAGCAGCAGCAGCAGCAGTAGTAGTAGTAGTAGTAGTAGTAGTAGTAGTGCTATGTACTGAGTCATTCTAAAACTCATGGTTTATATAACAAGATTTTAATTTTAATTCAAGTTTCTGTGGGTAAATGCTAGCTCACTTCATCTGAGCTGGGGTTGGTTGGGCTTACATCACCATTACAAAGTAGGTTGAGAATAAATTTAATATTCATTTTTCTGGTGCATAAATAGATATGGTATTTACCCTTTTCTTGTCAGATTTTATATTATTAATTTGTCACCATATAGGAACTAGATGCATCAGAACAATGATTACATGAAGCATCTCTATTTGGTCAATTAAAATGTAGTTAATTTCTACAGCCGCGATGTGTGATAAATATTTTACTCTCCTAAAAATATGTAAATGAAAACAAGGATGACATACAGTGAACATGAAAGCTATGTTTACATACTTGATTTAAATTGTATAGAAATGCAATTACAATGTTTTCTGATGCTTTAGGAGATGGAAATATAACCACTGATTGGAAGAAATATCTTTATTTTTCCACCATTAAATAAACAACTTCTTTTCAACTTGAAAATGAGAGAAGTTGTCCTGTTTTTCATCAGTGAAGAGTCCAGCCAATGTGTCATGTGGCATCTTGTCTCAGTCATTCTAAGACACTATGAAGCTGTCATTCAGGGCCACGCTCAGGTGTCCGTGGGGGAAAACGCTCTTGTGGATCAGAACTCTTCTCACCAAAGCTGGGGGGAGTTTGCATTTTCCTAATTCTTGCTCATCTCTTTCCAAGGTTTTTCTGGATTCCATTAATTTTTATTTTTTACCTTTAACTCTGGATGCCTCAGCATCATGTCTCTTTAAAGCACTGTGGTTATTTCTATGGTTATATTTTATTCCTTACCCCACCATAAACATAAACTCAAGTGTGAGTTGTAGCATGGATAATTGCATTTCTGGAAAGGGAAATGAAACAATGGTAGATACAGTCATTGAAAAGTACCATTTTCTATAGAAAAAAAATGTATCTTGTGTTGAGGGTCATGGCAAAGGAGAAATCTATCACTAGGGAAAATATCAGTTCATGCAGTAAGAAACATTTTTGCAGAATGAAAAGAATTCTAATGGCATGTTACAGTTGAAAAGGAGAATTTTACAGATCAGGCCATCGCATCCTCTTCCTGTATGTATAACAACAAAGAGTGCAACCAGACAGAAAACTCTCTTACCAGGACCAAAGGTGAAATCTAGTCACTTGTGTTGTAAGTTTATGCTGTCTCTTTCACATTCTTTATTCACTGCATCTCACATTCAAATCTTACTAATTGTCCCTGGGTTTGGAGACTTTTTTAAAGAATACGTTGGTTTGGATGTGTTTTTCATGTATTCTATTGTTCGTGTCTTATATAAACATCAAGCGCCCACAGTTCTAAACCTAGAAACGGCCTTCGGTACTTCACCGAACACTCTCATTTTTAGGAACATAGTAAGAGGGTAAAGGAGGAGAAAATGGTCATGCTGAGAACAACCATGTTTGAGATTCTGATCACATCTCACTTCTGTAGAATATATTATTCCTCAAGCGTTTCCCTTCAAATCCTCTGAGGTCATTACTCCTTCTTCACTGTGCAGAAGAAGTAACAAGATTGAAAGAATTTAACATCCTCCAGGTTTAATTTTCACCTTGAACTACTTGCTATTGGCCTCCCAGAAAACCTTCCTGCCCACAGTGTCCGCATTGCCTTCTTTACTTCCACGTTCCTCAGGGTGTAAATGAGAGGATTTAACATGGGCGTGATGACGGTGTAGAACACGGCCACCATCTTGTCCTCGGAGAAGGTGGTATCAGGCCGCATGTACATAAAAGTACAGGGACCAAAAAAGATGATGACCACAGTAATGTGGGCACCGCAGGTGGAGAGGGCTTTGCGTCTGCCTTCTGCCGATTGCTTCCGCAGAGACACCAGGATGACCGTGTAGGAGACAAGTAGGATGACAAAACTACCCAGTGCGATGGTCCCGCTATTGGCTGTCACAACAACACCAACAATGTAGGTGTCTGTGCAGGCGAGTTTCAACACAGGGTGAACATCACAAAAGTAGTGATTGATCTCATTGGGCCCACAGAAAGGGAGTTGAACTACTAGAGCCACTTGGATGATGGAGTGTAAAAAGCCACCTGCCCATGTCCCCAGCAACATTCTGTTGCATCTCTCCCGGTCCATGATGGTCATATAGTGCAGGGGTTTGCAGATGGCCACATACCGGTCATAGGCCATGACAGTGAGGATGAAGATCTCTGTGCAACCAAAGAAGTGCACCCCAAACAGCTGCAATATGCACCCCTCATAGGAGATAGTTTTGCTCTTTGCTAACAGATCCATGATCATCTTGGGTGCTGTGACGGAAGAGTAACAAATGTCCACGAAAGACAAGAAGTTGAGAAAGAAATACATGGGAGTCTTAAACAGGTTTCCACAGCAAACTGTCAACATGATAAGGAAGTTTCCCAGAAGAATGACTGTGTAGAAGAACGAGAATACCACAAAGCAAACTTCTTCAATCTCTGGGTTCTGAGAAAGACCCCAGAAAATGAATTCAGTTACATTGTTTAATTTTTCCATGGAATGAGTCCAGGAGGCCATGTTCCCAAGAGATAATGAAATTACCTGAAGGAACAGAGGTAAGACTATTATCATTTATTCCTAACTCGGGAACAAATAAAGTTTTGCATTAGTTGAAATTGGAAAAATGGGTACTTACTATTCATCAGTATGCACACTTAAAAACTTACCTTATAACTATTTTGATCATGCTTCCTCGTTATTACATCTATTTTTTCACTTCAGTTAAGGAAGCCAAGTCTGGAGAAATAAAGAAAATCCCTCGAGTCTCATGTATTATCAAGTGTCTTTCCTTTATTAAGTTGTATTCATCTGTTTCTAAATTCACTCAGTTTGTGTTTTGTAGAAGGCAGTCTGCTTAATTTTGAAACAACTTCGGTGTGACAGGATATGGGGACATTTATACACCCAGGAATGCTTGTTTTATTTCCGATGCAGAAATGGAAACACATGTCACATTTTCCCTTTCGAATTCTGCCATTGCCGGTCACCACACTCATTTTTGGGTCCTCAAGTAGTTGTCACCGGGCAACCTCTGCAGGTTCTCTTACTCAGGAAACGTGTATCTGGTGTAAAAGAATATGTGGGTCCTCACCTGGTCTCAGGCTCTCACAATTACTATGACATGGCAGAGTGTGGTAGAGGGAGGAACAAACTTATATCAACCTGATTCTGAACTCATAATGCTATAACGCGAGTAAATCATTTAAATTTCATGCAGTTCTTGTCATTTGTGAAATGGCAGAGTTTCAATTTCATCATCACCTTGTCATATTAACAATTACCTCTGTCATGAAAATTAATCATTTTTCTAGCTATAGAATAGAGGAAACCTTGATACATATGTACGAATAAGAAAAAATGAAGCAACTTTTTATAATAACGTGAATGAAGCTAACCCTATTTGATTGAAATGACATGAAGTGAAATTAGGCAATTTCTCCATCTACAAATTCAGATTACTTTAGGATTCCTGAAGAATTAATTTGACTTGGTTGTTAAGTATTTATTTATTAACAGGAACAAAGAAAAATAAGAAGAACAAACCCTGTGCCCTTTGATGTTAACATTGCTTCACGCATCCTAGTATTCCTAGTTTCTGGCTGTTGGGTCCCTCAGTTTGGATGAATGCAATATTTCAGGAAGAGATTGTCACTGGATAAAAATTAGAAGAATTTGAGAAAGTTAAAATATTTCATTTAAATATAGGAATCTTCGGTGGTGGAATTTTAGCCACTCCAGTGGGGGGCAGTGGTATGTTTCAGGGAAAAAGTGGATGTGGAATGGTTGCAGTTAGAAGGATTTCAAGGCTCTCTAATGAAACACAAAACAAACACTCTCTCTGGCTGCCAATCGTCCACATGAGAACACATTCCCTGAAGATCAAGTTCAGTGCTTGCTACTATTGAATTCAGTGCTCGGCCGGCTCCCAGCACTTGCAGCTTTGGGGGAGCTGTGGGGCCGTCTCATCTGGTCTGCGTGTCAGGGCTGGTAGAGGAGTCACTCTGGGTCTTCCTGCTCTTGTGCCTAATAGCGTAATGATAATAATGGCCTTTATATTAAGAGCAATAGTGTAATTCAGATTGAGGATCAAGTACTTACTCCTGCTCTTAGGTGGTTATTTTCCTTTCCTTTTGCTACTGACAAAAAACACATTTATCCACCTTGAGAGCCCTTCAGGGTAAGGAAGCTCAAGTTAGGGAGGTGTTAGGCAAGCATTGTGAGCAGTGCTTTTTCTCTTCTAGACCAGACACTTACATACAACCCAGGAATGATTTCTCTCCTTTCAAAACTCAAGGCCCCAGTGGAAACTCACCTGTCCTTAAGGCAAGGCGCATGTCAAAGATCCCTCCTCCTCTTCCTGGTCATTCCAGACATGGTGGTGTCTCACTGTCCTTTGAAATCTTTGTTATTGTCATATTCAGATTTATGTCACCTCAGCTCACGTTCACGCAGAGAATCATCTTCTCTTATCATCATAATTCCATCCTGCCTTTCTTCAGAAAACAGCACAGAGTGATTATAAGTGCATAAAATTTACCAATTTAGCGGAATTCCGCTTTTTGACAAGCATTCTGTATGAGTTTTAGAAGAAAAACAAACCTCACCAGTATTTTTTGAGGGGTGAATTTCCTTTATATTTTCGTGTCCTCCTTAGATAATGTGGTTTTAGGTATCCAGAATAAATTAAGGCTGATGTTTTTGCAGTTGTTTGGGGAATAATGAGCACCAGAGAATCTCGAAACCCTAAACCCAAAGGCCGGCAGAAATCAGTCTTGCTTGTTCCTTGGTTGTCTCACCAACAGAATTCTGCCCTTTCATAATGCCTTGGGCAATACATGGTCTTTTTTCTACTTCTTATAGTTCTATTTAAAGTGAATGAGCAACAAGATAATGACCTTGGAGAAACCTGTTCCCCAGAGTCTTCCTCCATAGCTAAAACCAAATTGAAGACCTAAAAATAAAATTTAATTTTCAGCGTTCATTCTATTTGAAAACCTATTAGTAAATTAAATCATACATTTAAAACAATTCTGAGGTCATAACCCTAACAAGAAGCAATTTAGCAAAATTACAGAGGCAATTCTTACAGAATAATTACAGAAGTAATTATTTTATAATTTCATGATTTGTCCCTCGAATTGTTGTACTTTGAAATGTATGTTAAATAGTATAAACATACCTAAAAATATCTATTTTCATGTAAATCATTTTTAAATATTTTTTTTTTTTACCAAGAACATTTTTGGTACAAGGTACACATAATGATCTCATTCCTTATGGCTATTTTGTACCTGTACATGACATACCTCAGTTTTCCCTCCTCTTCTCCACCCATTCCCCTTCCTTTCACACCCTAACCTTTTCCTATTTACAGCAGTGAAAATCCTGCCCTTGGGCTCAGCTGCCTGTCTGACAACAAGCCTCTCGTGGTCATCCAGGCCCAGAACCACACTGACTCAATTCAGCTGGGAGCTCCTGCCCAAGCTGACCCTCAGTCAACACACCACACCAGTTAATGGATATTTTCCTTATTTCCAGCTTACGGTTCTAATGAACAATTCTCTCTGCACATTTGCCCACAATTCTTCAGGTGGTCATATATTCTCATTTTGCCTGAGTACATACCCAAGAGTGGAATTGCAGAGTTATATTCAAGTACGTGTTAACTTTTTCAGAAATTGCTAAACTGGCTGGGTATAGTGGCACTCATCTGTAATCCCACCACTCTGGGAGGCTGAGGCAGGAGGATCCAAAAAGTGAGTCCAAACTGGGAAACTTAGCAACTTCGTGAGACCCAGTCTAAAAACAAAACAAAACAAAACAAAACAGAAAAAGAGCTGGGATGTAGGCCTTGTGTTCACTCCTGACGTCCACCAAAAGAAAAAGAAAGGAAAGAAGAAATGTATAACAACAAAGAAGAAGAAAATAAATTGGTAAACTGTTTCCAAAAGTGGTTGTGCCATTTTCTGTTTCCCCCACCATACATGAAAATTCTAGTTTCTCTACATTTTGCTAAATCTTGACGTTATCAGTCTTTTCAACTTTAGCATCAAGTTTTTGATATTTCCTTGCAATCCTTTTCATTTCGGTAGAATATATATAAACAGTATCCCATCCGTTCCTTATTGAATGTTTATTACTTTTCATATTATTGTTTGGCTAGAGTCTTCAGGGTGATTTTCAATAACGGCAACTTGAAATACTGAAAATAAAGTTTTTTTCACTACTCAATAGATACTGAAATGTACTCCTTTTAAATCATGAGTTATAGTAAAGTTTATAATAGTAAAATTTATAGGTTTATGGTAAATTTCAATAGGTAAAATTTTTAGAGTAAGTTAGGCAATGAGGTATAAGAAACTATCTCTTTGGATGACACCTAGCATTTCAAGCTATAAATTTTCTACTAGGCATTGTGTACTGTTTTCATGAATTTCTAAGTATTTTCAGCTTCATACAGTATTTTGAATATTAATTTAATAGAAATTTGTTTTTAGATTACTGTATATTGAATTCAATCCCCAGTACCCAAAAAAATTACTACATATTTAAAATTAAAATTTATCTTTTTGTTAATGGTTTCTACGTGATAGTAGTATCATTAGATAATTTTTTTGTTTGGGGTGAATACTTTGACACCTGTCGAGAATTACTTTGCGGCATAAAATATGGTGAACTGTTTTAAGTAAATCGTTTTTCAAGTGTAGTATTCTATATATTTCTATTAGCAAAACTGACAGTTTAGGGTCAATTTCTTTATATTATTCTGCATACGGGCATATTTAGAATTTATAAACATCTTATGTTGCAAATTCTGTCAATAATTAATGATTTTAAGAATTAATAATGAATTTATCTGTGCTTCTTGTTATATATATATACATATATGTATGTATATATGCAAAATTTCTTCAATGCTAAGCTATTGACTGCTAGTAAACAGTCTTTGTTCTTTCATTCAGTCCATAGAGTTAACTTTGTTTTTCTCACCTATTCATACTGACACATATTATTTATTTCTGTTGTATTTTTTTTTTGTTTTTTTTCCCCAATGTGTCCTTTTTTTCCTCTTTTCTGGCTTTATTAGACTAGCTTTGTTTATTTTCTGCAATACACTGTTATCTCTCTGTTGATCAATCGACTGAAGAATCTCTGTTCTGCTTTCTAGTGGTTTCTCAGGAAATGCCATCTGTACACTAATGTTGACAACTCAGCTCTGCTTTAGGTCTCTGCTCTTCTACTGAGCTGCAGCTCTTCTGGGATTCACCCGACGTCCTGATCCCAGAATCTCACACTCTTGCACATTTTACCTTGTGACGAGACACGCGTTATTTTCTGCTTTCTGCTCTTCATATTAATTAGAGGTATTTTCTTTGGTTCTTTTTAGAGCAATTTTTGCTTTGTCATATGTTTTTCAAATTCCCTCCAATCATGAAAATTATTGCTTGCTAATTTTTGGAAATATATTTTCTCACTGTCTTCTAAACGCTGCAGTCTCACAGTCACATCTTCTTCTTCTCTCCATCCCCAATGTAACACAGCATTGCTTGAATTTTTTCTATTTCTTTGTATCTGTAGTCTGTGTTCTGAGTAATTTATCAATATCTAAATTTCAGTTACCTGGTTATTAGGATAGAGATACTATGTTTTGTCCATCAAGTTTCTAATAAAATATCATTTTTCATTTCTTGAATTTATTTGTCTTCTAACATCCTAAAAAAATTTGAAATACATAATTTACTATATCATGTTTTCTAAATTTTATTTTGTGTAATCAGTGTATTCATATTAAACTTTGTATCTAAATGTCATAGATACAGTCTTTATAGTCTTGACTTGGCAAAGCTGTTTCAAATTGATTTCCCTGCATTCAGTAACTTCTGATTCTGCGGTATATTAGTTACTTTACTGTCTAGGGGATGAAACGTCGACACCCACAATTTAAAGGAGGCAGGTCTGTTTTGGGTCACAGTTTCAGGCCACGGTCAGCCAGTTCCAAAGCAGAAACAAGATGGCGGGGCGGCCTGGCAGAGGGAAGAACTCTCAACCCATCAGCCTGGAAGCAGAGGCAGAGAGGAACTGGGGACATGAAAACTGCGTGCCCTTCAAGGTCATGAGCACCACTAATTGCTCCTCAGCCCCAGCTCCCGAGACCACATTCTGCTGTGAAATTCACCAGCAGCTGAGCCCCCTGATGAACACGGCACCCCCGTGAGCCAGTCACTGTGCACAAGTCCCGCATCTGCACACAGGAGAACTTTGTGGTCTCCTTGTGATATAAACCATAACATAAGGTTATATGGACAAAGAGTCAATATTTCCTCCTTCCACTTTTGATTTTCTGCATGAGCATTCCAATTATACCAGAAATACAAGTGACTCTGAAAATCTTATTTTCTATACAATGTGTCTGTGAACTTGTATACATATGTGTGTGTGGGTGTGTGCACACAGAAATCAAGCCCACCGTCAGTGCGGACACCCCACATGGCTTCTTAGCGTGGGATTCTTGCCTTGAATGGGAAGTCAGCTTTTTCTTTCCTGGAATCTAAACTCAGGCAACATAGAAAGCAACTCCAAGTGCTACAGAGAAGATCCTATTTGACAAAATTTCCTATTATTGATTACTTAATTGTTTATCTAGCTAACATAACCTAATGAGATATGTCTGGGAGGGTTTATTATTTACATTTTACGTCTAGCTCTATTGTGTAAAAGAAAGTTTCAAAACTTTCTTTTTTACCCATGATTCACAGGCAGCTTGTATCGAATACTGTACCACACCGCATATCTCATTGCATAGATGCTCGAAGTGCCAGAAGTTTCACTAGTTTTGAGCCTTTTATTACACTCATCCTAGTGTTTTTCTATGAATAATTATTTCTTTTTAAACTTTAATGTATTATATTTTAGAACACTACTATATTAAGGACAAATATCAAAGTAAATAATCATGTTCTTACAAAGTTTTCTTACTTACAGTGCAATGAGGATATGTACTGTATTCTATAAGGTGTGTTACTAAATATGCAGAGAGCAATATACATAAAATCCCTAAATAGAAACAGCACAAATATCGAGTCACAAAAGAAGAGAAAAATTCATGATTGTGTAATCATAGAACAAGATGCTACACATTAATGAAAAAACTCAGAGCAATGACACACCTGAGGAAAGACTCTCACAAACATGATGATGGAGAAGACAGACAGGAAAGAGGATAATCTGTATCAGTCTTAGTCTACAAAGTAGAGGAACAGGTAAAACTAATTTGAAAGATGATGATTGTGGTTAACTTTGGAATTATTAATCACTCAAGGCATGAGGAAGACTTCTGGTGAACTGGTAACTTGTACTCTTACTCTGGTTGCTGATTCATGACAATGCTCAGTGTGCAAAAATTCCTAAATCGCACATCAGTGCTAGATGCATTTTTCTGCATGTCGTGTATTTCAGTGAGATCTTAAAAATTGAAGGCAATATTTTATTCAGTTAAGGCATTTTATTTTAAAGTGCTAGAGTGCAAAATCTATTTCTTTTTTCAGGACAATATCATATAATCTTTTATTTTTAAAATAAATTTGGTAATTTCATAATGTGTGTGTATAATCTTAAAAATCAAGAAAGATAGCTGAGAGTATAAATAATAATGCTTAATTTGCAGATGGAGTGCCAACATAGAAGTATAAAGCAACAGAAAGAAAAAATTTAGTATTTGCCCACTTATTTCCCCGAGCAATGACAGGAAGGTGAGAAGAGTCTTATTAGTATTTGTGCCTCGTGGAACCAGGGCACGGAACGCAGAAACAATTCAGAAATTTACTTGTATTTCTGCAGGATTTGATGACACCACACTTTTCTCATGGCATTCTTCACCTCTGAGTTTCTCAGCGGGTAGATCAGAGGGTTGAACATAGGGGCAATGATGGTGTAGAAAAGAGCAAATACTTTGTCCTCTGGGAAGGTTGTGGCTGGTCTCATGTAGATGAATAACACAGGTGCAAAAAACAGGACCACAACAGTTACATGAGAAGTGCAGGTGGAAAGTGCTTTGCTGCGGCTCTCCACAGAGTAGGCCCTTACAGTGTACAGTATGAAAAAGTAAGACAACATCAGGACAACAAAGGTCACCAAAGCAATTAAACCCGAATTAGCAATGACCAAGATTCCTATTGTGTGTGTGTCAGAACAAGCCAATTCCAGCAAAGGGTGCACATGGCAGAAATAGTGGTCGATCTCATTCGGCCCGCAGAACGGTAAGAATACAGTGAGAAGGAACTGGCCGGCAGAGTGCAGAAATCCTCCAGTACAACAAGCTACGATGATCGAGTTACACGTCCGTCTGCTCATGACCACAGCCTAGTGCAGCGGCCTGCAGATGGCCACGTAGCGGTCATAGGCCATCCCCTTGTAATGAAATTTTCTTATTTCTATAGCTCCAGGAGAAAAGGAAAAATAACAGACCTCTGAAAGCTCCTAGAGGTAAAACACCGACAAGTATTTCTGGCACTGAAGACAAACACTCCTCCAGCTCGGTGTTTTCCTCGGATCTCTCTCTGGCTGTGCCACAGCAGTAACTCCATCAGGGATACACTGCGGGAAGCATCGTGGGGGAAGCACTGTGGTCACTTTGTGGGAGAAAGACAGCTGCCTGAGGTGACTGGGAAGTGGGAATTGAGAGACAGAGCTGAGATCGGGGTACAGATTTATGACAATCGAGGGGAAATGGATAATCAGAACAGCAGCGCCTCCTTGATGCAAAAAATAAATATATAGGAGGACATCATAGACTGTGCAAATCAGCTGGATTCTGTCCCTTCACCAATAGGTACACTCGGAACCATGTTAAATTTTTGGCCCATCAGCTATCGTTTGTTTTATTATTTATGCAGAATTGTTAATGTCATACAGGGATGCACTAGACATGTGAGAAGAGTACAAGAAGTCAAATACTATGAAGTCTTCTTAGAAAAAAATTTAATTTAAAAAAAAAGAAAAAAATTTAATTTTTATAATAAATCATATATGCTGTTAGTGCCCTGAGTCCAATTAAATAGGAAGGATTTATTTTATGACAATATAACATAATTGATCATTTTCTGTACCTTAAATTCCAAGTTTTATACTGAAAAATGTGAGGTTTTATAAAAGGTTTTTGTGTGTGTGTGTGTGGTGCTGGGGATCAAACTCAGGGCTTTGTGCTTGTAAGGCAAGCACTCTAACCACTGAGCTAAATCCCCAGCCCCATAAAAGTTAAACTTAAACTTGCCAGTATTTATTGATTCATTGAAGATAATCACTGATGTTTAATTTGTCAAATATGTTATAAATTCTACTTAATTTTATCTACTTCGTAATTTTTCTTCATTTTCTACTTAGTACAGGATTCATTAAAGGTTTGGTTAAGGGATTTGGAGGACCAGGACAAATAGGGAGGGAAGGAGAGGAAGAAGGAAGAGAAGGAGAAAAAAAAAAAGAAGAAAGGAAAACGTGGAAAGTGATTAGCTAGAAATTTCAAAAATTCCCTAGAGTTCAAACATGAAAAAAGAAGGAGACATAGCACCAAAGACAAACGCTACAGGTCCTAAGATTTTTCCTCAATATCAACATTACTTTGAGTCAGAAGTAACTCAATCTAGGAAAGTCTGCAGTAAATCAATTCAGTTATTCTCCTGAGAAAAGACAAATACCTGAACCACACAAAATAGAGGTAGGAAAGGAGGAAATAATAGACAACACAAGACTCTTTCTTCCTATGTCTCCTATTAAACTTCAAACTTCACATGTGCTGGGGTAGCCAGGATTGGTGGCACACACTTGTAATCCCAGCACTCTGGGAGGCTGAGGCAGGAGGATACAAGTTTGAGCCCAACTGGAGCAAACAGTGACTTACCCCATGTCAAAACAAAAAA
>PVJO010015517.1:0-44780 GCA_004026905.1 Hystrix cristata
GAATCCAGAGGAATAATGATGTCTTAAAAATATAAGAATCTAATAACCCAAATTTAAAACAGTGACACGTATACTAGGTACTACAGTAATTTTATGTAGTTTTGACTTAATGCTGCATCTGTGTTGTTGTTTACATTGCTGTCATAAGCAAAAGGCACAATGTACTGTGGTTTTTAAGCTTGTGTAATGGCCTGTAAGTTTGTGTAAATTTGGATAAATTTTAATAAAAATCTATAAAAAAAAAGCTAAGTAGAAATTTTTCAGAGGTCAAGCACATAAGGACATTGTAAAGAAAAGTGTAAATGAAATAAAGTAGATACAATAGAGAATCTAGCATGTTTGTTGAACCAGATAAATTCTGTATACTTGAATGCAAGGCAAGGAATAAGAGGAGAAGGGTGGGAAGCAAGCAGGAGTCAGACTCTGAAGGCCCTACCCGCTGTAAATTTAGACATAGCCCTTATGTCAGTAGCCTCCCACAGAGTACTTCAAAACAATTTACAAGAAATCATTAAGGATTTTGAAACAAATACTAGAACTTCTACTTTTTTTTCCAAAATTATATTATGAAAAATTATAAATGTATGAAATGTTAAAAGAATTTTATAAAAAATATCCACATACTGCCTAAATTGTTTAATTAATACTTTACTACATTTGCTCTATCAAGTATCTACCTATCCCTCTAGCTAACCATTATTCCAGTTTTTTTCCTGTTTTCTGAATATTTCTATTCAGGACTGTTATTCTTTGAAGAAGATTTTCATAGGTATAAAATTTCCAATTAATAATCTGCTTCTATTTCCAGCATCTGAAAGTTGTCATTTCACTGTCTTGTGGCCTAAATTCATTCTGATAAGAAAAGCCAGCCATCATTCCTTTGTGTGAATTGTGTCATTTATTTCTCTTACAGTTTAAGGGAAACAGGGACTGGCAAATTGTAGTGGACCTGTGTGACAGTGAACATTCATTCTGGTGAGGTCTGGTAAACTTTAAGGTTTCCTATCTTTTTTGTCTTTCAGCATGTTGACCACATGTGTTAGATGCAGTTTCTTTCTGGAGAGTCACTGTTACTCCTGAGTTTGTGAATTTATGTCTTTCAACAAACTAAGAGAATTTTAGCCACTGTTTTTGCCATTTTTATTTCAGTATCTCTACCTTTTGTTCCTGGGGTTCCAATTGCAAATAGTGACACATTTTGATTTTTACCTCAGGTCTCTGAAGTTCTTTTCATTTCTTGAATTTTTTCCTCTTACCCTTCAGATTAGATCACTTCCAAGTGCATTAACTTTTCTATCATTTCCAATTTGCTGTCAAAATTCATCCTTGAAAACTTTCCATTTAAAATTTCACATTCCTTAGTTCTGGAATTTCCATGTTCTTAAAAATATTTTGTATCTCTCTGTAAGATTTCCTATTTTGTCATTAATCACAACTACATTTCTTCTCCATTCTTGAGTATAGTTATAGTAGGTGCTTTAAATTCTATCTCAGGGTCAGTCTCCATTGATTATCTTTTCTGTGACATATGCTATTAATTTTTTCTATTTCTTTATATATCTAGAAATTTAGGCATATTACCTTGGGTATTATAAGTAATACATTATATAGTCCCTGGATTCTGTTATATGTTCTTCAAAAGAATACTGCTTTTTGTTTTAGCAAGTAGATAAATTGGCAGAAATTAAATTCTGGACTTTGAAATAGTAGTTAAGTTTTTTAGCTTAGCCAAGCTGCTTGGAGCCTGCACTGCACATTCACAGTATTATTCAGAGATTTGTTCTCTCCTTTCTGGCATTCTTCCTAGTGCCCTTTGTTTTCTAGCTACTGCAATCATCTTAAACTTTGGTTCTTCAAAATAATAAAAGTGTGTATTTCTGACCATATTTTAACTGCCTGTATGGTGATCAGCTGGGGCCTTACTTCAAGCTAAAAACTGGAAAACATGAGGCATTTAACCCAGCTCCACTCCCTTTCTCCAAATTAATCCCTCTTCTTTTATCTTCAAGCTTTCATTTATGCAGTCTTCAGGCATCTGCTTTCACATTTTGTCCAAAGCTCACAGACATTCTCTGCAGGATGGTAGATCTGACAGGAGCTACTTACTTGGTCATTAGTGCGAGTGCAACCAGGACTTCTAATTTAATTACTAGTCTTCTAACATGAAAAAAGAAATTAAGATTACTAATACTTAATAGAAGAATTACCACTCATTCTCTCATTTGGATCATGTAAAAGCAAGTTATCAGTGTTACACCATATGTGAGGTATTTTGTGGGGAAAGTTGGGGAGGTGTCAACATGGAGTTGTTGAAGATGGCCTCCTTATTCATTCCTTCATTTTCAATATGTTAACATACATTGTAGGCGTATGTTTCTGATGTGTATTTACAGATTGTATTGTCCACTGTTAGTAACCAGTCTGATCTTCATAATATGTACCAGTAGCTTTAAAATTATGTTTACAGGGTCCCAACTACAGATCAGACATATTAATAAGCATTAAAAAGTCAAACAATAAGAAAATGGCAAACTGACACTCTCTCTCACCTATAATGAGCTCCTTACCAGCCAGACCAAAAAATAATTACAAGAATCGTTTTGTCCTATCTAGCAAAAATTGAGACCCTCCAAAATTTAAATTCCCAAATACAGTACTTGAAAAAAAGAATATACGGCTACCAATATTCACAATAATCATCATTCTAAGAGAACAGTGTGCATGAATATATTAGGTCTTCATCTATTTAATAACTTTGAGCACCTGTTATCTACCTACAACTCCTCTAGATGCAAGGAAAACAGATGTGAGCAAAATAATTAGATCCCTGCTTCCTAGAATTAATATTCTAGTGGAAGGAGAATGACAATACATAAAATAAAATAGAGGTAAAATATACAGAATGTTAGTAAGTTACAGTAACATTACAGTATGACCTCATCATGATTAGCAACACAATAAGTATGTAGAACATAAATACAACCTACTACAATTTGAAAGCAGAAAAAATTCACTGTTTCTAGATAAAATGTTAAAATAGTGTTTGCTTCAGTTTCTTCTCATTCCTTTCTTTTTCTAATGTTTGTATATTGTGATAATTGAGTGAACAGATTTTAATAAATGTGGAAAAAACATATTTGTTTAAATGCACCTAAAGTGGTGGAGATAAAGAAAAGTGCACCATAAATATCAGTTATTATAGTCATTATTAACATTTTCATTGTAACGCACATATACATATAAATAAATACACATATCTATATTGGGGCAAAGCTCAAAACTTTTATTACCAAGACAAAGGGAGTTTGAAATTGTTGCCCTAAGCAGTAAAGATCAATTGGAATTTCTTTACTAAGGTAGTTAATACAATGTATTTCTTGTTAAAAATTATTCTGGTAAAAGTGGACCAGAAAATGTCAAGATCATGAGAGTGGGAGGAGATAGCAGTATCTAAACTAGTAAAGAACAAAAGGATTAAGGAAAGAGTCTTTAAAAATAATTTAAAAGAAAAGTTTAGGTGATAGAAATGACAGAAATTAGAGACTGCCAGAATAGAGACAAGCTAAGGAATTCAGGATGGCTATAAGCTTCTGAGAAGCGAACTGCAGTCATTTAGGGAAAAAAATTTTTGTGGGAAGCTGAACAATTTAGTTTTGAATTTTTTCCACATTTAATTTATTTACTGTACATCCAACAAGAAACCCAAAAATGAGTGTGAGGGTTAGCAGTGAACTAGGAATTGGACATGAATCAGAGACATACTCTACCACAGAGAAAAGGAATTTTAAATTACAGTAAAGATTGCCTAGAAAAAGTGTGGAGAAGACAACTTAGAATACAGTCCTTGAGCACCACATAGAAAGGGGAGACCAGAAAGAGAGAATTATAGAACTGTATTAAAAGTCATCAAAGAAGAAGGCCCAAAGAGGGAATCCAAAGTAGAAACATTTAAACCTAGAAGGAAGAAGGGCCTCTGACAGGAGCAAGATGAGGACTCGCTAAATTTCTCCAAATCTACTCACAGAAACATAGCTGTATAAGGAAAAGGGAGGGGGAAATATGGGGGTGGTGAGGAAAAGAGAGATCACAGATGGAGAGGAATCCTGCTCTTCTTCCTCTATGTCCCTATCCTCTCCATCAGCAAACTCTGCAGGCTGAGTGGTAGGAAAGTATAAAGCAGAGGAAGAAACATGATGGGAACAAGACAGGAAACCCAGAAGCAGCCTACCAGCCACCTCAAAGACTTGCAGGGGCTCTGCAAATTTAACTACAGACTTCAGAAACCTGTTGAAGGATGCAAGGTGAGAGAGACGGGGTAACCCAAACCATCCAGATTCTCAGAATTCTCACTTAAATTCCTTGGAGGCACAACCCAAGGTAAATCCCTGGGAAAAGAATCAAAGGGACAGAAGGACATGCTGGGGATGAAGGGGATAGAGGTTCAACTCTTCCAAAGAAGACAGTGGGAAGTGGCCCTGGAGAGAGGCTGTGACAGCTTTCCTGACCCACTCTGTTAGTAAGCCTTCCCGCTGCTGGGACAAAACACCTGGCACAATTTAAAGGAGGAGAGGTCAATTTTGGCTTATGGTTTAGAGGGTTCAGTCCATGGTCAACAGGTTGGAAGGCAGAAACTACATGATGAAAGGGCTGTGTGAAGCAATGTTGCTCAACCAAAGGCAGCCAAGAAGTTGAGAGAAAGCCCAAGACCCAGAGTGAAAGATCCACTCTCCAAAGGCACACCTCTAGTGACCCATCTGCTCCAACTGGGCTCTACCTCATAACTGCACATTTAATAGATTAATCCACTGATGGATAAAAGGCTGCCATGATAAAATCACTTTCTGAACACATGAGACTTTTGGGGGATATTTTAGATCTGAACCATAACACTTATCTCCAACTCCTACCAAGAAACCCTTTCTAATGAACTATATAACCCAACATCCTGTGCCATGCAGAAGCAGAAAGTGATATAGTCCCATGCAATTATAAGAATAAAAGGGAGGGAATGGTCTAAATGATATACTGTGGCAAGTGTCACATATCACAAAAAAATACATGTAAAAGGCAAGTGAGTACTGTAATCTAACATTTCAAAAAGAGATAAATTATGAATATGAAAGAAGTCAAGAAGGACCAATGTAATTTAAATATAGAACATTCTGAAAAGAGATAACTAGAAACAGAAAGGTAGGAAAACAGAACAGACAGCACTCGGAGACTACCAAACAGACATGAAAGGACACTGAAATTGCTGGTTGGGACACTGGAGACAAATGCCATAACATCACTATTCTGTTTACAACCTAGTTCTCACTTGGAGCTTAAATAAGGGATAAAGTCTCTAATGAATTAGAATTCTGTGGCTCCACCTTGGGTTTGCCCCTTCCTACTTTGGTTTGTTCTATAGCATTTTGCATCCTCTTATCCCTAAGTTTTCCATCTTAGTCTCATATACAGTCCTGGGCTCTGATCATGGATGTTTCTATAAGACATAAAATGTGTACACTCCCTAAAAAGAATAAAAATTCTCAAAGAGGCATCTTTTTTGTTTCACTGGAAACATCCACCTCACCCCAACCAAGAAGTAATTCAGACCTTAATTATACAAATGACATAGGGCAACAGGTGACAGTTTCTCCTAGGAAACAATCATAGGTTATATAAAGGGAACAAATGAGACCTGGATGAGCAGATGACAAAGGTTTAAAAATGGCATCACAATCTATTTCAGGAATGTCGAGTTGACAATAAATACACAATAAATGGAGTAAGTGAAGTCCAAATTCAGTGTGTAACAGTTTTAACTGCTGGTGCTCATATGTCAATAACAATGAAAAAAAGTGGTAGCATGATGAAGTTCCATGCAGTTCTGTAATTCCAGACAGAACATTCTCTGCTTGAAATCAGCAGAACACTTCATTACCAAACGTGCAGTGAGTTAAAAAGGCTAAGAAAAGCCACTGAGAAAAAATATTTAAGAAAACAAGGAGCATCATACTTTCTGAGTAATAAGCGTCTTGGATTTTGTAAATTAGATTTTAGAAATCTTAATTCCCATTTCTGTTCTGTCCTTTATTTTTAAAGTTTCATTCTGAAGTTTTCTCTTCGAGTTATGAAAGCCACCTTGTCACCTGGAAAGCTAGAATGATTTAGCAAGCCAATAAATCTGAGCTTAATATCTAAACCAGGAGTTTCTAAAGCCTTAGGGATTTTATTCTAAAGATGACAGCATGTCCTCCCAAACACCTCCCCTGCCACCCTGTGAAGAGAGCTTGGCCCCTAAGGATTAAAGCTGGTGACTATGAGCTTCCACTCTGCTCACAAAAATCTAAGTAAAGTTCAGGTAATGATCCAACAATGATAAGATGGCATTTCTGATCACAGTGCGGAGACTTAGGAGGATGCTCAAGGAACTTTGCAAGTAGGTTACAAAAGTATGCACTACAGATGTTAATTTAAAAAAAAACTAACAATTTTTATTTAGCAGAATCAACAGTTGTGAGAATGACAGTAAAATTCAAATCAGACAACGGCTCAGTTAGATAAGGGTGGGGTAGGAGGAAGGAGGAATGCAGTCAGCATGGCTTTATATAGTTCATTTTCCATGTAAGTAAATTTGGGTGTGTGCGAATGTCTGCACTGACAGACTGTTTCTATAGTAATATCCTAACAGATAGGAGACCTCCTGGGGAAATTATTCCCCTCTCTGCTCTATCTGGTGGCATGTGAAACCAAACGCATCCAAAATAAAATGCTGAAAGTAGCACAAAATGCAAGCGCAGAGAAATGTGTTACCTGGCTACCCCAGCTCCTAAGAAAGAACTAAAAGATTAAGCCTGTTTCCTTTGCGGCAACTTTTGTCTGCTGATGTAAGCCAAAGATGGGTGAGGGGAAACGCCTTCATTTTGTATTTATGTTATTCACAAATTTGAAAAAAAATACTCTCAATTAGAGGAAAGCATGGAGAGCTTAGGTGAGTAATTACAAAGAGTGCCCTCGCTCCCATGGCTTCCCTTCTGGGTTAAGCTGGGAGGAGTCCTTTGGTCAGAAGTTCTTTTTGTAAAATTCAATAATTATTGTAAGGCAGCAGCTTCTAAATCCATTATAAATTAATAAAAAACATTTATGCATATATACTACCCCCTGTGATACCTTAAATTAGCTGGATTTCATTTTTGTTCTTCAGTTTAACTAAATGAGAACACTGATAGCAAAAGAAGGCTTTTCCCAAAATAAGTATGTGAAGACAGTACTCTGTTCAGTTGTATGTGTTCTAGGTGAAAAGTAGAGAGAACATCCCTCCACCAAAGGACTGTTTGTGTTTAAATTTAATCAGAGCCTATTCCTGTTTCCTACTGCCTTGAGATATCCAGAACTTTTACTGTTTTGAACTCAAGAGGAAGTGCAACTCTAGAGACAGTGCAAAATTGGGATAGAGGAAGGACACTATTTTCCTTTAGATTAGAATTAGGACGTGCTTCCTGATTTTCTTCAATAGTCTGGTGAGTTGGAATACGTCTAAAACAGATTTCCCAGTGATAAATTTACAGGAGGAACATGTGACTCTTTGATATAGATGATTTAGTCAATACTAAGTAAAAATGCAAGTTATGTGTCTGATGATATAACCATAAACAGCAAGCAGTATAGAAGAAATATCAAGGAATCTATTGCTAATTGCTTTGAAAATACAAACACGGCCTTTATCAATAACAGAAATATTTTATTCTATTTTGGAGAGACAGAAAGGAGAAAATGAAGAGACTCCTTCAGTCAACATGCTGCATACATTTTTGTCCTAAAATATGCAAGAGTACATTAGCAGCATGGGAGCAAGCTAGCAATGTCATTATCCACAGGACTGCAGAAAGTGTGTGAAAACTGTTCAAGTCACTCTGGAAATTCATGTTAGTACAAGATTACTAATAGCTCCTCCCTCTGCCAACATGCAGAGCATAAACATATTTGCATTAATTATCTAGGCACAGAAATACATCCATGGCATCAAGTATACCCTATAAATAAGGATTCAAAAAAAAAAAGATGTGCAATAAACAATTTGTGTAATCACAATTCAGCTTGTCACCAAGCAGAAACCCCAGCTAGTACTTCCTTGCATTTAAGCCATGAAACAAGAAAATCAAACACGATGGATTTTATACAATCCCTAAATGAAAGCTTATATCCCTTTTTCTGGGAAAGGGAACAAAATAAACCATTGACATTTTTATTCCTAATTCAGCCAGCATTAAAAAAAAAAAAAGCAATACATAGCAGGATATTTATCCTACTATCCTTTGCCCAAATACAGATTTCCATAAAATCAATTAATCTTTGGGGTAGAAGGGTCCTTGGGGGTCATGAAACCCAACCTCCCACCCAATTCATCCACAGTCAGATTATCCAGTCTGTGTGCCCAAATGAGAGCTTACCACTGTTTAAGGCTGCACCTTCCACTCATGAATAGCTACAGTTATTAGCACGTACTAATATTGGGCTGAAATCTGCCCCCTGGTAAATTCTACCCATTGGTCCTTGGTTTTTTTTTTTTTTTTCCCTCTGAACCATTTCTGTCTCATTGTCACCATGACAAACCTTCAAATATTTGAAGGCAAAGAAAATCTATTTTGCTAGGCCTGTACCTTTCCAGTTTCCACACTTCTTCACTTAGAATAGACTCTTCATTTCCTCGGGATGCTATCCTTTGACTGCCCAATGGTCACTGTTAAAATACACTTATCAGACTATGAGACAGTCTTGCATTTAGGGCCCAGTGCAAAGGCTTCTGCTTTTCCTGGAGCAAAACGTTTCTACAAGAGAGTAGAAATTTTATTCAGCTTCCCTAGAAATGGCTGCTAGCAGAAGCACAGGTGATTGTACTAAACCCTGACATCCAAGGGCATGTTACCAGAGTAAACATAAGATTATAAGATTGACTTCAGTCTCAATAAATGGTTTTAGGACTCATGGTATAGAAGACTTTATGCTAGGGCATATGGGAGATATGAGATATTTACACCCAGTAGGAAAAACTGGGCAAATGTACAAATAAACCATAAAACAATACAGAGAGAAATAAAATATAAAAGATTATCAGATTTGGAGGAAGAAGAAACTACTTCCTGAGACAGATCTGTGAAGGCTGCGTGGAAAATGTAGGAAGGGTGGGAATCTTGAAGGATGAGTGAGACTTTAATAAACCAAGAAGCAGATGAGGAGAGTAAAAGATTCCAAATTAGAACAGGCAGTGGAAGAAAAGGATTAAAGAAAATGGGTATGATTCCTCCAGGAAAATAATAGCCTAGCAGACTGAAATGCATAAGGCAAGAAAGAAAGGAACACATTTTTACCAATTATGCTAATTACATAAATTTAATAAATCTCCTAGTCATGGCTAATGACTTTTTACTTATGGGGGATCTCTGAGAAACTTGTTTTCATATTCTTGATATATTCAAATCAGATTTAGCGACATAAAATTTAGATATATGGTATGTAGATATTCTGGCAAACATAAAACAGTTAAAATATTTTATTTTCTTTAGTGTTATTCACATGCTAGACACTGTACTAAGTGCTTTGTAAGAATAAACTCATTTAGTACTTTTAATACTTACAATGTCCATATGAGGTACAATCCATAATTTTCTTTTTCTTATAGAAGGAATTGAGGCACAAAGAGTTTAAGGCATTTCCCCCAAATCACATAGCTAGTAAGTGATAGAGTTAAGATTTGCTCCTAGAGAATTGGACTAAAGTTAATTTGTTATATCATGTTGCCTCTTCACATTAAATATATGAATTGTTGCACTAACAATCTGTTTATAATCTCACTAAGTCAGGCTCTTTAAAAGTTGTTTTTAGCCTAAGGGATGAGCTAAAGCAATTTTTTGGCTTGTATCTGGCTCATCTTCTGGAACTCTTCCACTATTCTGGATACTGATTAAGGGGCTCATTTAGCGTATCGAGCCCCAAGAACTCTGAATCATCTTAGACAATAAGTCATGCCTCTATGGCTACCCAAAAGAAAATTTGCCTGTGGTAAAAATATATCTACGGATCATACACAATTCCCCTCATACCTCCTCTGAAGCAGTTTCCACAATTAAGGGCAGACTAATCTCACTGCCACCTCCTCCTTGCTTCCAGGATGGCTCACAGCTGAGGAACTGTAGTCAGATCAAAATGTAACCTGCTGTTAAAATCCCCAGGAAAGAAAATTCCACAGCCACCCCCAAGGTAACAAATCCCCCTGCCAGACCACTTGGAGTACTGCCTATTCATCAAGTCGGAAAGTTTATTTACATACTCCAGTGAGTCTGCTTTGTCCTGATTTCCTTAGGGGCCCTCCAGTCTCTGAAAACCGGCTTTGTTCAATGGCAGGTGGTACTCCTTCAGATTCTAGGATCACTTAATTGGGTCGTGACTTGTTTTCTGTTCCCAACTCCTCCACCACCAAGGAAACTTTACAGAGGAGGCCTCAGGAAGTCCACCCCTCTCCAAACGAGCTGTTCTTATCATTGATGGAGAAGCTAGGCAGTGCAGACCCAATGTTCATCAACCCAGAAGACCTGCTATCTCTGAGCACATCCTACACCTTGTCTCCATGTCAGCTGAGCCTTCTGCTCTGTCTGACCCATCTTTTGTAGGGTTCATTCTTCAAGTCCTCAAAAACTGGATGGGCTAAGTTACCCCGGGGAAGATAGCCCCGCAGTCTGAACCTCAATATCCTGGCAGTGACTGCTCCATCAGATTCTCCAGGCAGCAGCCAGGCCCTCCTAAGCCTTCTAGCCAGCAAAGATAGGAGAACAGGAATAGTCACCCCTCCCTTCTTTTTCTCTTTTGACGCACAAATTTTCCTGGTATTGCTAGATTTATAAGGTAATTATCTCAACATGAATGATTCCACTCTGAACATTAAAGTCTCAAATCACCAGACATTCCTGACTCCAGCTGGCCCCTAGCTATTTATTAATTCTAGAGGTAAAAGAATGCTTTCACCTCATTATCATTCATTCATTCATTCTGCAACAAGTAACCATCTACCAAGTTGCTTCAGGTATTGCTATAAGTGCTTGGAGGCACAAAGATACAGAACTAACTGCCCATATCCTCTATGTGCTCACAGTCTAGCGACAACCCAAATATAAATGGAATGACTATATTAGGGTGTTTTAAAATCTATGCCTATAATGGTGTGTTTATATGATATCATAACATATAGTAAGAAGAAAACCAGTGCCCATAGAAGTTGGAGGATGTGAAATTTAAGTCAAGTGTCAAAAATGAATAGTAATATATTCAGAAGAGAAGAGTATTCTTATCAAAAAAGCAACATAAATAAGATACCAATATACAAAATGTTTCATGGCATAGAAAAAGACTCTTGAAGATATAGGCATAGGGAAGGACTTTCTGAACAGAACCCCTGCATAGAACAGAACAACTGAACAGAACAACTGCATAAGAAATAACACCAATAATCAATATATGGGATTATATCAAATTAAAAGGCTTCTGCACAACAAAAGAAATAAAAAATAGAGTGAAGAGACAACCTACAGAATGGGAATCCTTTTGCCAGCTATTCCTCAGAGAGAGGACTAATATCCAGAATACATAAAGAACTCAAAGAATTTAGATTCCCAAAAATAAAAGACCCAATTAAAAAGTAAACAATTGAAATGACACTTCTCAAAAGAAGTACAAATAGCCAATCAGTACAAGAAAAAATGTTCAGCACTTTTGACCATTAGAGAAATGTAAATTAAAACAACTTTGAGTTTCCATCTTACTCCAGAAAGAATGGCTATCATCAAGAACTAAATAATAATAATAATAATAACAATACTGGCAAGGATGGGAGGAAAAAGGAATCCTTCTATGTTGTTGGTGGGAATGTAAACTAGTAAAATCATTATGAAAATCAGAATGGAGATTCCTGAAAAATCTACAACTAGAAATTACATTTGACCCAGCTATATCTGTTCTGGCTATCTTCCCAAAAGAGTTAAAGCCAACAGATTACAGTACTAAATGCACACACATGTTTATAGGAACATAACCCTTAACAGTTGAATCTTTAAGCACCCTCTATGCCCATCAACAGGTAAATGGATAAAAATAATATGGTATATATACACGATGGAGTACTACTCAGCAATAAAAAAGGATGAATTTGAGTCTTTTTAAGGAAAACAGATGCACCTCAAGACTATAATGTTAAATGAAATAAAACAGAAGATTAAATTTTGCACAGTTTCTCTTGTATGAGAATCTCAAATAATAAATAATTTAAGGAGCAAAATAAAAGATGATAGGAAACAGGGAGAAATACTTTGTGGAGATGGGAAAGGGACCTTGATAGGGGGAGAGAGAAGGAGGAAGGGGAAGGGAAAATAAAAAGGATCAAGTGTTGATATGTATATGTACCAAGTCCCCATAATGAATGTACCTGTTACGTATTGCAAACATAGACTAATTAAAAGAAAAATATATGCACTATTCAGAGCAGAAAAAGTGGTTCTACTATGGTGGGTAAGGGCTGAGAAGAAGGGAAGAGGTCCAGAAGAGCAACCTGAGCAACGGATTAGGGCCAGAATGTGAAGGCTCTGCTAAGGAATCTAATTTCATTTTGTGGGCCACCGGGATTGAGAAGAGCCAGGAATTTTTCTCTCCATTAGAAAAATCCCTCCCAAATGGAAAAAACTATGAAAGATTTAAGTACTGGTAGTAGAATAGTCAGGAGGAGAGTGTCATACCAATCCAGATGCCATCCCCATGTTCTCCCTGGCTGCAGACAGGGAGGAGGTTGTTTGACGAGCACAGCACCTACTGTCCTGAGCAGAGGGCTCAGTCTCCTCTCTGGTCCGGAAGGATAGGACTAGACATCAAGGAAGAGAAAGGTTTCACCTCTGAAGAAGAGACCCGCAAGGCTTGCTGCTGAGGATGGGATAGTCTGCCTTCAAACTTCACTGGGGCTCTTTATTTGTCCTGCTGTTCAGGTGGAGCCCAGTGCCTTTCAGAGTCTTTTCTGGGTTGCCCAGGAGATGTCAGGTCTGTAGGATACCTGAGAAAGTGCTTATAAATGGTAACATGCTGTGCAATTGAAGGGCTGCTGTCCTATCTCCTGTTCCTCTCCAGTCTGTTTAGAAACACACTTAGTGCTAAGGACACACCAAAAGGTTCACATAGGGACCACTCTCTATGATCCGACTGCCATGTGTGAGAAATTAAATATGTTTTTTTAATTTTCAGTTAAGGGACAACATAGAAATTTGTGACTAATATAATATGTTGCTAAGATCCAGCAAAACAAATATGTATTAAATCCCTTTCATGTGCTAGATCTAAAGCCATAGCAAAGGTCAGCTTTATTTGAAGTACCTCCTACTAGCCTGCCAGAACAGCTACCATTGTCAGTCACCTGTATTAGATTCTGTAATAATACAACCAGTATGAAGTAGTACCAGACTTCACACTGGCTGTATTATTACAGAATCTAATACAACCACTCTACCAAGCAAGTATTATTCCATTCTTATAGACACTGAAATATAAGCACAGAGGGCAAATAACTTACCCAGGATCACGACGCTGGAGGTGAGGACAGATGGGATTATAGCCCAAAGCCTTCTACCGACCAGGCCCCACATCCTTCTGAGCTGCCACAGTTAGGACAGGGTATGCCAACAGGTGCTCTGACCAAGAGGACTGAAGCTGAGGCTGGAACCGGGAAAGACAACAGATGCAGAGTGTGGCACCAGGCAGTCATATTTTTAACACACTACCTCTAGGTGAATATTTCATTTCAGCCTTTCCCAAACTATCTTTACAGAATGGGAGAGACGGGGGTTTCCACACCCTGGGAAGCCAGTGTACCTCACCTTCCAGCCCTGCTTCTAGATCCTCTTTCCTCCAGGGAGAATTGGAAGTTCACAGAACACTTTCTGATGCAGGCTAAGGACACAAGGTGACCTTCACCTCTCCCTGGACAATCCAAATACAGTAAGTCCTCGACTTAGGAATGAGCTCTGTTCTGGAAAAACATTCATAAGTCAGATTCATTTCTAAATCCAACAAAGTGAGTCTTACGTACCTTTGACACAAATATACAAAGTAAAGCATTTAAAAAAAAAAAACCAAAGGCACACACAAAAAATACAGTAAGTCCCAACTGTACTGTACTACTGCACACTATCACACTGTACACTAAGCACAAAGCAGCACAACTGCGACAATGTCCGGCAGACACATGAGCTATTTTCATGATTTGCATCTACGAATGTTTGTAAGGTGAGATCCATTCGTATCTGTGAAAGTTCACAACTCAAATGTTGGTAAGTCAGGGACCTACTGCATCGAGGTGTGGATTAGCTTTTTGCCATTTGCAGGCAGTGTGGGCACCAAGAAATAGAAAGGCTACCACATACCAGTAACTGACGGGGTGAGTCATTTGACTAATTTGAGCCTCAGCTTCCTCATTTATGAAATAGAATAAGCATAAGGTTGCCTCGAAAATTAACAAAATAATGCAGTAAGTGGGTTAAATTGCAACTTTCTGACATACAGTAAAACTTAATGAGTGTTAGCCACTACTTTTTAAAAGTATATTAAATGCTAAAGGTAAAACTACATGAACCTTATGAAAATATAAACTTATAGTACTATATAAAATCTATTGTTAGTTGCTATTATTAGAAAGTTCCTAGTCTGTACATTGCAGTAATCCATTTATGTAGACTCTGTGGCCACACAAAATATCCAGCTGTCAAAAATAGATTACTCACTTTATTGAGGTTTCATTATTCATGTTGCTCTGACCTGAAGTGGAAAGAAACAAAAATCCTTTTCCCCTCCTAGAAATGAAAATGACTCCCTTTTGGAACAAGGAGTAAATCAGAGAAAGCACTCAGGAATCTTTGTAATCGATAAGGTTGGTGGGAATATAAAGACAACAAAGGCCATTTCAGCAGACTGTAAGAAAGTCAAAATAGTAATCCACAACGATCTGTAGAATTTTTTGTTCAAGTGGTCAATTTCTAGCTAATTGACATTATACTGGAATTTCAAATACCATGTAGAAACCAGAAGTACAAGACACTAACACCCACAGTGTGGCAGGCACAAAGTTTCTGGAAGCAGCTGTTGAGAATCCCTCATCTCATTCTAGGGCAGTCTATAAAGAATAGGCTTCTCCTGTAAGCAAGAACTCTGTGGATATTTCCTTCTCCCACAACTTCCATTTATTCCTCTGGATTCTAAAAAGAAGCAGATGACAGCCTTAGCATAAGTTCGGCCGACTGGGGCATAGCAGAATGAAATACAGGCACCTGGAATTTAGTATCCTTCTCAAGTAGGCTGTCTACCAGAGTTCCCGGGATGTGCTGGAAGAAATCATCAAAAAGCACTGTGGACGTGTGCATGGTGTGCTCTTGCCCATGTGATTGTGGGTACTTGATATGTGACCATCACTCACCGCCCAGATGCTCTATCCCCATCTTATCTCGGTTTTGCGGAGGGAATGAAAACAGAAACAACTAACCCACTGTAATCTGCCTGCTTCTCCATCTCTCCTCCCTTCTCCTGTCCTCTCCCTACTCTTTGCCTTTCTCACTCTCTTTATCTTTCCCCCAAAGAAAATATTTTACCTGTGTTAACACTTGCTGGCTTACAAGGCTGTTTTACAGTGGCCCCCGGCCCGTGGGACCAGAAGCCTGGAGAGATCAGTGATGTTTGCATCTAGCTCCAGGTGAGGTAGGCACTGCCCAAGGCCATGCCATTAGTAAAAACCAGAGATGGACTTTGAATCCAGGCTTCTGGCTCCCTTGATACTTCCATCACGCTGCCTCCTGCCCCTCTGTCTTTTATTTGTTGTCCTATCCTCTACACACCACAAGAGATGTGTTTCTTAGTAACATAGAGAATGATTCTGCTATAATATTTGCTTTATTTTCTGATGCTGCTGTCCAAGAACTAACACCATTCCACAGCAGACAGGTTCTTAGCTTTAAATATATGAAGTTCTTAGCTTTAAATATATAAGATTATGTATCTATACATGTATGTATATAAGTAATACATATATACAAATATTACATATATGTACATCTTATATGTATATTCACATATGTATAGGCGTATATGTATATTAAACAATGTACAGTTTTTTATCTAAGAAAGTTGTAGATAGGTTAGATACGGAAAATCTACAGTGATATTCAGGGGACATTCAAGTGCAAAATGGAGGCCATTAATGGTGTAAGAAAGAAAATAATTTCAGTTTCCATGTGATTCCAACTTTGTTGTAGCATTGCTGATTCGGTGTTTTCATTTTTTCAAAGAAATACTGCAGTTCTTATATTTAGCAAGCTAGTTTGTGCTTAAGGTTTTATAAACACAAAATAATAATTTTTCGAAAAAGAGTAAGAACACAATGATACTATATAGTGCTGAGAACACACCATAACTTAGAATAGTATATTTGATGTATAAAATTTTTTCTAGATACACTTTGGATAGTTTTCTTAGAATCTGAGAAAAACATACATAAACTACTAAGACATTATCAAATATAATCATGTTGATACAGCAGAAAGCTTTACTAGTCTTCCCATAAATATTCACAAATAAAAGCTACCTTTTATTATAATCTACCCTGCAAATGACACAGACATTTTCTTGTAGGTGAAAATCATCACTTTACTACACTTTTAAAATCCATTTTATTAATACTGGACCCATTTGAAAGGTTTTAGAAATGTTAGTAGTCTCTTTGATCCTCTGGAGGAACCCCATAAGATCTCAGAGGTGAGTGTCCTTTATCCTGCCTCCCAGAAGTTCCTCAGGTCTTTCAGTAGCTTGTTATTGTAGGGACAGAAAAGCCCAGAAAATGCAAAGTCATCTCCTTGGGAAAACTATACGAGTCAGTTCATTAAGAAAAAGTTTCTCCCAATAATAATAATAATAATACACTTTTAATCAAAAACAGTACAAGAATATAGAAATAGATTATACATTCCCAGAAGGTTAGATTCTAAATACTGTACCTAAATCATGAATAAAAAGCTATGGGGAGATGTGTCTGAATCCTGGCTCTAATGCTTATGAGTTTGGTGCTTTTGCTCAGAACATTCATCCTCTGGGAGACTTTCCCACCTGTCACATGGGAATAATAATAATACCTACCACAAAGTGCTGTGAGGAGTAAGTAGAATGACATGCATTAAAGCTTACAGCATGGGGTTGGAAACATGTATCACCTGAATCTAAAGCTAGGCATGTCCAGTCCTTGAAGGTAAATGTATGTGGCTTCCTTCCCTTGTTGCCCACCCCCAAACCTCAGCACAGTGTTCCACATGAGAGTGCACTTCCAGTCTCATCACCCTAATCCCTCTTTCAGAAGGTTTTGAAATTCTCTTTTTTTCTCTTATTTTTATTTTTTTAACCAAGAACATGTATTGGTGCATTGTACATATATTGATCATATTCGTCATGTTTGTTTTGTACCTGTACATGGTGCCTCTTGGTTCTCCCCCCTTTTCCCCTCCCCTCCCTTCTCTTCCCTCCATCCCTATTTACAGCAGGTTTATTCACAATTCTCAATGATTTCTCTTTCCCCTTTCTTTCCGTTTTTTCCCTTTCTGCTTTTCCCCATTCCCTCTTTCTAGTACTCCTCTCCTTTGTATATTATCTTCCTTTTATATAATATCCGTTACACCACTTTCTCCTTATTTACAGTTATGGTTTCTCGTATCAGAGAAACAATTTGATGTGTGTTCATGAGTATCTGATTTATTTCACTTAATAGTATGTTCTCAAGGAACATCCATTTACATACAAATGACTCTAGTTTATCTTTCTTTGTGGCAGTGTAGTACTCCACTGTGTAGAAAAACCACATCTTCTTTAGCCATTCATTAGTTGTTGGGCATTTAGGCTGCTTCCAAGACTTAGCTATTACAAATTATGTTGCTATAAACATGGTTGTGCATATATCGCTGTGGTATGGCAATTTTAATTCTTCTGGGAAGATCCCCAGTAGGGGAATAGCTGGATCAAATGGAACCTCTAGTCGTAGTTTTTTGAGGAATCTCCATATTGATTTCCACAGTGGCTGGACCAGTCTATATTCCCACCAACAGTCGAAGAGGGTTCCTTTCTCCCCACAGCCCCTCCAGCATTTGTTGTCAAACTATCGTTATTTGCGGATGACATGATAATATACATAGAAGACCCAAAAAGCTTCTAGATTTAATTATGAAGTTCAGTTGCATTGCTGGATACAAAGTTAACACCCAAAAGTCAATAGCATTCCTATACACAAACAACAAACCCACCGAAAAAGAAATAACAGAAGATATACCTTTCACAATTACACACAAAAAATACAATACCTAGGAATTTATCTAACAAAAGAAGTAAAAGATCTTTACATCAAAAACTACAGTACTCTAAAAAAGGAAATTGAAAGGGATATCAGAAAATGGAAAGATATTTCATGCTCCTGGGTAGGATGAACCAACATAGTGAAAATGGCTATACTTTCTAAACTGCTATACAGATTTAATGCAATTCCAATCAAGATACCACCAACATACTTCAAAGAATTAGAAAGGACAATCATGAATTTCATCTGGAACCAAAAGAGACCCAGTATAGCAAAAACAATCCTAAGCAACAGGGGAAAGGCAGGGGGCATCACAGCTATATATAAAGCTTCAATGATAAAAACAGGATGAAATTCTTCTTAGACATCACCCAGGTGGGCGAGCAAGACCTCCAGATCTACCCTATCCTGGACTGTCTTTATTCTTTCCATGTCCATTTGCTACATGACCTTCTTCCCCATTGGATCGATATTTTCTAAGTGACTACACTTGTAATATTATTGGTTAATCATAATTTTGACACACATTGCACCCGACTCATGATTTTGCTCTATAAAACTTCCCTGAAAAGTGGGCTTGTAGGCAACCCACTCGGGTCCCCTTCTATCTCTCAGGAGCTCTCTTTCTCTCCCTCAGTATATTTCCTACTTTAAAAAAAAAGAAAAAAAGAAATTCTTCTTAGACATAACTTCATTCCTAGAAAGTAAAGAGTCACAGCTTTTTGAAAACATCAATTTACAAACACGAAGTAGTTTTGTTTTAAAGAGACCAATCTTTACTAAAATGTAATTTTATGTTGAAGATCAGTCCCTACAAGAATAAAAGCTCTGTGTGTGTGTGTGTGTGTGTTCGTGCGTGTGTGAGAGAGACAGAGAAAGAGAGTGACAGAGACAGAGAGAGACAGAGAGACAGAGAAAGAGAGAGAGAGAGAGAGAGATGGCATGCTCAGGCTATAAATGGGAAAACAAATTTACTTTCCCTCCAACAATGGACCTCCTCCATTCCCCCAAAAGTCCCAATATAATTTCCAGAATTCCCCTAGGATGGTTTAAGGACTTCTGTCCAAAGCATGTGCTCTGTCACCGAGCTATACCCTCAGCCTAAGAACATCTGTTTAAAAGGAAAGGAAAAGCCTTCCCGTTCTAGAACAAGAAAGCTATCAGGTATAGTTTGCTGTGGCACTTGCAACTGTAATCCAGGCCTTTCATCTGCCACAGAAAACATACATAATTCTGGGAAAACCAGGAGTTTAGATGCCATAGAATCCCTCTATTGAGAAGTTAAAATCAAAATGACAGCCACATTCTTATTTCAAATTGTTGTGATCTTTTAAACTACCTTAGTTTACTTAATTAATAAAGGCTCACAGTGGAATTTATTTTAGCCTCACTCAATAGCCCACTCTTACTATTAGTTTGGTGATAAATGCTGTAAGTGGAAGTCACACAGGGTATTTCTGGATTTGGGCAAAAGAGAAAAACCACAAGATTCAAAAAGGTCTAAATTCATCCAGTGGTTAATACTTAGTTTGCAGACGTTGTCCCAGAGACTATAAAGACAGATACAATCCATCCAGGTCTAAATTGAGCAAAAGAGGCATAATGGCATGGGAGTATTATAGACAAGGTCTTGCCCTGGTGTCAGGTTTACTTCAATCTCTCAAGTGGAAGGAATAAAGAAAGCACTATGCTTTAATTTGGGGACTATTTATACACTTTAGTAATTACAGATGTGAAAGCAACTTCTTTTGTAAGAAAGTTCTGGCTAAAACCATAGCTTTAAGTATCTAGATAATAGCTTTCCAGTAGCTATTTCTATTTCTCTTCAGATTGACTATCAGTGATATCTTTATTTGTAGAAATGTGCTCTATAAAGTTAATTTGAAGACTATTACATTTCAGAAAAGAGAAAAAAGACTTCTTTATTTGGCTGGAAGCAGGCAAAAGGATATCTATACTAATCCTCTATCGCTCCAAATATTTTCCCCAAGCACCACATGTAACAATTAAACCATTTTAACCATTAAAAGTGAGTACGCAGCACTTCGGAGTTTAAACTCTTCTTTTAAATACATACTACTAACTTGGTCATAAATTAATCTCCATGCAAAACTTACTTTGGAAAGCAAATGTTAATAATATACAATCTACATTATTTCCTACAAAGAGTGTTATCCTTTAATATCTCTTGCTTCAATCTCTTGGAAAATGATCCCTTTCAATCAGGGAGCAGTCTCAAAAAAACTCAGATCAGTCTTTGTTAGACTCTGCTTATGTTTGCCATTTTCCACCTTAAGGCTTAAACTAAAGACATTTATTCAGTCCTAGACTTGGTGTTTCCTCTTGGAGAGATGCAGTAAAATTTCCTGAAAGAACCCTGTTTTCCTAGTTGTGAACTACAGAGAAGCAGAGACACTGAGAAGGCTAACTTAGGAACAGAGCCTGCTGCTCAGCCTTCTGGCTGAAGATCGGAAGAGCCAATATTCTGGTCTAAATGGGTAGCTGAGTTTCATAAACATCCACACTGTTGTGTAATCAGTCACAAAAATGAGAAACTGTGAGCCACTGAAATGCAAGCAAATTAAAACAAACAAACAAAAACCCAGAAAAAAAGAAACTCTGTCATTTAGTACAGGATAAAATGCCATTTCATTGCCAATGGCCACAGATTACACTCCAACACTAGTTGGAAAGTTGAGGGATTCACACGATTCAGATTCAAGATGAAAGGCCAAATATTTGTACCAACTATATTTGCTCCCCTTGTTTCCCACTGTTTCTACAGTGGTAGAAAAGCTATTAGAGTGTTTTGGGGTGTTTAGGTAGTGTGGAGTGAGACAGAATCTCACTATATAGTACAGTTTGGCCTTGAACTCTTGCTGATCCCCAGCCTCAGCCTCCCAAGTACAGTACTGGGATTATAAGCATGCCCCACCACACCTGGCTTAAAATTGTTTTAAATGAACTTGATACTGGGAACAAAGGAACTGAACAGAAGAACAAAAGTTCAAAAGAATCAGGAAAATAGAAAATAAATATGGTCAGGTGAACTAAGAAAACAAAGAGGAAAAAACAGCACTTCAAAACTCCAAAATTAGGTCAACTAATATAAAAATCAGAAATGGGATTCTGGGGCTCCCAACAAAGTAATTAATAAGGAAGTGAATGTTGAACAGCTGAGCCGAGTTGGTCCCTTGCCATTTCCAGTGTGATAACGGCTAACATTTACTAACAACTTGCAAAAGTCAGGTACTGATTTACTCTTCACAACAACTCTCTGAAGTAGGGACTATTATTATCACAATTTGTTAAATACAGAAACGGACATAGTGAGGACAAGCAATGTATGATCACATAGCTACCAAGTGATAGAACAAGAATTTAAACCCAAAACCATTTGACTTTGGAAAACATATTCTGAAATAGCTACACTATACTATGCTGCCATACAAGGCCAGCGGAAACTGCTTTATGAAACTCAAGAGATGAGAGAGATTAAGATTTAGAATGGCAGGCAGATCCATACACCATCCTTAGAAATAACAGCAACCAAAATATTTTACTATTTCTCTCTATGGTGAAAAACAAAGAATGTACTATCCCTAGAAATAGCAGCCAAAAAAAAAAAAAACTCATATTCAGTTTTTAGTAAAAATCAAGGAATTCTTCAGAGGACTAGAAACTTTGAGGCCTCCTAAAAGAAAGAAGTCAAATGGGATCAGATTTAAGAAAGAAAACCACAAACCAAATACATGAAAAAAGGAATGATGAGAAAAAGAACCAAGAGCCCCAAAGGTGTCTGAAACCCAAATGTGGCAGTTATTAGGAAGACCAGAGTGCTCTGGGCGCTAAACAGACACGTACTATCCTCCCAACCCTTGGGCCATCCTGCTCCATGAGAACTATGCGGGCAACTGGGTCATGAACACAGCAGAGCACCAGGTACTCACTATACCCAGAACACTGCCTGCAAACTCTGTGCATACACATCAGTCCCTCTTACCCAGTCACCCACCAGAGGACACAGTTCACCAGAGGGATCCAGCAGCCCTCTCTAAAAGCAGACTTTACCAACAGACTTACAGGGTTCTCCAATCTGAAGAACGAAAGACTATGAATTACCAATATTTGGAGACACAAACATAACCAATAGAAATGTCACCAGATGGGGTCTGAGTGTTACTGGACATGGTCTGAGGAGGTTCCCAAAGCTAAGATCAGGAACCTAATCTACCTTACACATAGAATAGGTTTGGAAGTTTGTTGACTCATCATGGAATAAGAATTTTCAGGACTAGTCAGTAAAAGACACGTGGAGGATGTACTAGGCAGAAATTAAAAGTACATGCTCAAGAGTAGAATGCAGCCATTTACAGAAATGAGGCATTATTTCCTGGAATGGGGAATTTATTCTTCTCTTGAAGCGGGTAGAAACCCTGGGGAAAGGTGATCCTGCCCCAGAAGGGTATTAGTCCACTTCATAGGTATAGACTCCATTTTATTTGTTTGGGTTTTGATAGGTAGTTTAAACATTCTTTGGGTTCTCTCGATCTGTTCCTTTATCTTAAGATCAGGTTCCTGCTCCTTACTTTCCCAATTAAGACAACTTACAGACTTATAGTGTTCCTGAGGAATTTGGCCTGTGGTGGGTATGAAGGAAAGGAGTCTAAATTTAACAAAGGGAATGCTGATATGGATTGCCTTAGGTAACTTCAACTGGGTCCTGGAAGTTATGGTCTTCTTAAAAGTACAATTTTAACTAGGATCTCCTTGTCTCTTTTCTACCTATCTTTTATTTCTTCTATCCCACCTCATGAGGAGGTTCCTCAAAGAGGAAATGGGGAGCTCAACTCACCCCACTCACAAGATATGTTGTAGGTTTGTTGAATTCCACCACAGAAAAAGATTTTTCAGGATGTGACAATGACAGGCAAAGAGGTTTAGTACAGAGAAGTACACATCAAGTACACATTCAGAGAAAATGGAGTAAGGGCCCTCAAAGAGGTGCATCACGGTCTAGGGATTTTATGTGGTCTTGGGGGCAGTCCTCAAGGTGGCTGTTCTAGGATTTGTATTTGTAGTTTTTGTCGTATTACTCATTTGGTGGACTAGGTTAGAAGGCGAACCTTTTGCATGTGTTTCAAGTTTAGCGATATGCTGTTCACTTAACAGTACTGCTTTTCTGAGGATGGAAGTCTTTGGAAGGAAAAGAGCTCAATTTACAGGTGAAAAGCACAGGCTGAATTTACAGGTTTATTGTATCTTTAAGACCCTTAATTTTTTCTTTTTGAATTGAGTTTCCTAAAAGGAAAAAAATACATTGTACCCATAAGTAACTAATTGTGTCTCCAAGCTTCAGTTTTTCCTAAAAGCACATTTTTTCTTGTCTCCTTTCTACCTATTTTTAATACTTCTTCTATCTTACCTCAGAAGTTCATGCATCCTGAGGAAATAGAGAAAATAGAATAAAACTCTAGGATGTATATAAATAATAGACTAAAAGACAAAAAAGTGAGCATGATATCCACAAAAGAAATCAAGTATAAATCTTGGAAAACAAATACTTGATGCTTTTAATTAAAAACCCAAAAGCCAAGTAGCAGAATGGACCACAAAAAGCAAATTAAAGAACTAAAATTTAGCTCCTAAGTTATCACTTATAAGAATTCTTTCACAAAACAAATCAAAAGGACAGAAATTGAATATGCAACAAAAAAGTTAAGAGGTTTGGAGGGTAGAACAAGAAATTCGTATATTTATCTAATTATTATCACAGAGAAGAGACTGTGTAGTATTGAACAGAAAAATTATTCGGGCAATAATGTAAGAAAAGTTTCCACAAATGAAGACAAGTATCCTCAAGATGAAAAGAACCACTAAGTGTCAAGCTGGGTGAAAAAAAGACATGTTACGGTATAAATTTAGAACTCCAAAGATAGATACAAATTCTCACTTGCTTTAAGGAGGAAAAATGTCTTGATTCCATATAAAGGAAAAGGATCAAACTCACATAGGCTAGCCCATCATCCATAGTATAAGCACGAATGTCTTCTTGGAGCTAGCTCTTAAAACCTATATAAGAAAATTATTTTGAGCCTAGAACTCCATGCCCAGAAATGTATCATTCAAGTGCGAATCATAGGAAAATGGATGCACCTTGAGACCATAATGCTAAGTGAAGTAAATCAGACACAGAAGGTTAAATATCATGTAGTTTCTCATACATGAGAAACTCAAAATATAAATAATTTAAAGAGCAACATAAAAGATTGATGATAGGAAACAGGGAGATTGATTCTGTGGAGATGGGAAGAGTACTTGAGAACGGGAGAAGGCAGGAGTTCAACAGGGGAAGAGGAAGTAAAAGCGACTATGATTCAATATATTTATGAACCAGTTCCTCAAGATGAATGTAATTATTATGCACTGCAAACATATTCTAATAAAAAGAAACTAAAAAACAAACCAATGAATAAATTCTCACTGTATATGTAAAATTGGTATAAGTAAAAAAGGAGTGAATTAAAACGAAGGTTATTTTGTTTTTTTGGTTTTTTTTTACGAAGGTTATTTTGAACACATATGGAATCAAAATTTTTCAACCTATGAACACTCTCTCAAAGAACTATTAAGTAAACCAAAAATGAATCCGAGAGAAAAAAGTTTGATCTAAAAAGCAATTAAAGCACTAATAACAATATAAATAATATACACTATAATAATACACAGATTATATCATATAGACAGTCCTCAAATGATGATGGGGTTACCTCAAAATAACATCATTGTAATTAAAAAAAATCATAGGTCAATATTTAAAAAGTCATATATATGACATGTAGATGTGCATATGCGTGATTTGTAAATAAAATATATTCATTTGTAAAAAAATGATAGGTCAAAAATGTATTTAATACACCTAATCTACTGAACATCATAGTTTATCTCAATGTATATTATATGTGTGTCAAATATGTTAATCTACAATTGAGCAATCATGTAAACGAATAGCCTATTTTACAATAAAATGGGCATTTTGTAGACATGAGAGGATGCTAAAATAAAACACAATATCCGAAACACATTGGCAACACAGTTTATTCTAGAATATCAGTTGTTTATCCTCATTAGCACACAATTGGGAGCTGCAGTTTGCGGCCATTGCCCAGCACTGCATACGAGTATATTGTACCACACATATCACTAGACAGGAAAAGATCAAAATCCAAAGCACGGTTTCTATAAAATTTGTACCACTTCTACACTACTGTAAAATCAAAATATCCCATTTCAAATTATCATAATTGAGAGCTATCTGTATACATTATGTCATAATATATATAATTACTATATAACTATGTAACGTACACATATACATGGTTATATCATATAAAATATTATGTAAGGTATAAAAATGTATTAATATTATAAACAAAACAATATATGTCAAGTATATAAATATTCCTAAGAATCTGGAACTAAAATTCCAGATTATGTCAACATAGAAAATGGGAGAGGAGGAAGAAATATTAGCATTCTAAATTTCCTATCTTTGGAGAAATTCCAGTTATTAATTTAATGTTATCAATAGAAACATACATTTAATGATTAATATTAAATTTTCTTCAAAGAATTTGCTTCAAAAAAAGGGGCATGGGGGGTGGATAAAAGTTTCTAACAAAATGGCAACTAGAAAGCATGAAATAAAAAGGCAAGTGGAAGAAGTCCAAGCATGTCATTAATCACAATAAATACAAATGAATTTCAAAAGGCTTAAATAAAAGACATTAACCCAATATTAATTTAAAAGGTCAGAATAGAAATTTTAACAACAAATATTTAGAAGTTTGAAAGAGAAAGATAAATGATTACTGTCTTAGCAGAACTGAGGCTAAAACAAGGAGTTTCTAGACTGGGAGAAATAAGGACCAGCTAAGAAATGGGTCACCATATTACAAAGAGGAATAGTGGAAGTTTGGGTACATCCAGAATTTTGAGATTTAGCACCATGCTCCCAGGTGTATCCCAGAATGTTTTTAGTGATGCGTCTACATTCCTCCAGGCAGAATACTAGGAGATTTTTCTCCAGGAAATAATAACAAAAAACAAGACAAAAACAAAAACAAAAAATCTCCAAGGATACCAAACTCAGGGATCCCACAATTAAACCTCCAAGCCAATGTCCCTGCTAGAAGACTGAAAGTGAAATGGTGAGCAAGTCTCAATCAGTTCACAAAACTCCCCACCAAATTTTTAGTGTCTCATTCTTAAATAGGCATAGAACGAGGGACTGATATCTATCTGAGAAAAGCAGAATAAGGAAAGATCAAAAATGCATATGCAGCAAGTCTAGGAAGAAACAGGTCCAGATTGAAGAAGTTCAACAATTTTCAGCAGAGAATTCTCCAAAAAGCTAAAATTAATGGCATACCAGATGTGCTCAAATATATCTAAACAGTATTTAAACAATTGGCAAAAGCTATGGGCACAAATTAATGATATTAATTTTGTTTTGTTTTGGTTGTTTGTTTGGTGCCAGGGATCAAACTCAAGGCCTTGTGCTTGCTAGGCAAGCACTCGAACCACTGAACTAAATCCCCATCCCTGATGATATTAATTTTAAACTAGATTTTTTAAAAAAGGAAATGAACAACTCTACTTAGAGCAAGAAGCAGTGCAAGAGAGCTTTCAATAAAGTTTACACAGTCCCGATTATGAACTACAATATTGTATCAATTCTGTACTAAGCTAACCAAAATGACATAAAAATTCATCAAAAGGATAGGAGGAATAACAAAAGAATACTAGATCTTCTCCGTTATGCAAGATACACAGATAATGCCCAAAATTCATCAAAGAGAGGGGCATTAAGCATGTTATATAGTAACCCTTTTAGAACTATTTTTTAAATAGAAAACAACAGCAAGTTGGAGGGATTCAGGTACTACTTTGCTAAAAATACATTTCTGAAGAATCACACTTACCTAAGAGAAACGAGAAACAAACTGGCAGTAGGCCATCCACTGCACTGCATGCTAGGATACCTAGTTGCTCCATCTTCAAAGTACTGAGGAAATAGAATTTTCAACCAAGAACTGTATAACTGTCTAAGTCATCAAATATTGTAAAAGATGGAGATATTTTTAGCTATGTAAGGAGTCAGAAAGCTTACATTTGTGCATCTCATATGAAAATTATTTCCCAAAAAATATTTTCAGCAAAACAAAAGAGAAATGCAAAAAGAATATGATATGAGAACCAAGAAACCATGGCAACTAAGTATTGCCTAAAAGGAGAAAAGAAAATTAAAGATGCAATTGGGACATTCTTTTCCCATTAGTTGGATTTCAGATTTCAGAACAACACTAGAGTTAGCAGAAATTTTTTGGCAAAAAGAAAATTCGATTTTTTGCAATGAAGAATATTTTAATACTGTAAATGTTATTTCTATTTCGTTTTAAAATTTTAGATGCCATCTAAATAACGGAATGCTGGGTTACAGTTCAAAATCATATTCTAAATGTTAAAACCTTTGATTGTGAAAAATATAAATAAAACTTTTTAAAAGCTGAAAATGTAAAGAGTTGTGGTTAAGGGACTATATGTATTCTGTAAATTCCTCATCTTTCATAGTTAAGAATTAAAAGGTATCATCCAAATTGTGCATTAGAAGTAAATTATGAATCTTATATATTTTATTTAGATTATAAAAGAAAGCACCCAAAGATTTAAAACTCCAGCAATTAAAAGTGATACTAATGCTCCCATCAGGAAATGAAATTAGGAGTACATAGAGATAACAACCATTATTTTTCATTGTATATAATGTGGTCTTATGGTTTGGATACTTTCACTATGCTGAGATAAACTTTAATTTTTATATACTAACTTACAATGAGAAAGTAAAATGAAAGCAAACCCTTCCCAAAAGGGAATGTGTAGTATTACCTCCAATAGACTGTAATATATTCAGGCAATGATTTTTACATAGAACACCCAAAAACTTCCACCAGAATATTTTCAGATCTAATAGATTCAGCAAAGTGGCAAGATACAAAATCAATGCACAAAAATCAATGCGCAAAAAATTCCTCTATACAAATAATGAAACCACTGAGGAATAATTCAGAAAAACAATCACATTTATAATAGTTTAAGAAATTAAATACCTAGAAATACACCTAACCAAGTAGGTAAAAGTCCTTTATTTTAAAAACTACAGAATTCTGAAGACAGAAATTGAAGAGGACATTAGAAAATGGAAAGGAATCCTTTGTTCTTGGGTCAGAAGAACTAATATGAGAATGGCAATATTACCAAAAGTGATCTAAAGATTTAATGCAATCATTGTTAAAATACTAAGAACATTCTTCACATAACTAGAAAAAAGGAATGGTAAAATTCACATACAATCAGAAAAAATAAAAAACCCAGCCAAAGAAATCCTGAGCAAAAATACCAAAGCTGGGGAAGCATCACAATACCAGATTTCAAATTACACTATAAATCTATAGCAATAAAAACAACATGGCACTGGCACAAAAATAGACATGTAGACCAATGAAATAGAATATACAGAAACAACCCCATGCAGATTCAGCCATCTGATTTTTGATAAAGGGGCTAAAAACATTCATTGGAGAAAAGACAACCTCTTTAACAAAAAGCACAGGGAAACTAGACATAAACTTGAGCAAAACTGAATCGAGATCCCTATCTCTCATCTGAAACTAAAGTCAAATCAAAATGCATCAAAGACCTAGATATAAAAATGGAAACTTTGAATCTGCTGAAAGATAATACGGGGAGACAGTTGAAGCCATAGGTACAGGCAAATACTTCCTTCTAGTAGTACAGGAAATACCAAGAATCAACAAATGGGATTACCTCAGATTAGAAAGCTTCTGTGCACAAAAGAAACAATCAACAGTGTGAATAGACAACCTAGAGAATGAGAGAATTTTTGCTAGCTACTCTTTTGATAGGGAATATATAAAGAACTCAAAAAATTTAACATCAAAACACATGTGACTCAAACAAAAAAGGGCAAATGAGTTGAACAGACTTTTTTTTTTAAAAAAAAAGACATACAAATGGCCAAAAAGTATATGAAACAATGTTTAACATCTTTAGCCACTAGTAAATGCAAATAAAACAACTTTGAGATTCCATCTTACCCCAGACAGACTGGCCATTATCAAGAACACAACAAACAATGGGTGCTGGTGAAGATTGCAGAGGAGTAGAAATGACCCTCTTACATTGTTGCTGGGAATGTAAACTAATAAAACCACTATGCAAATAAGTATTGAGATTCCTCAAAAACCTAAAAATGGAAATACTGCTTGACCCAGATATACCACTCCTGGGTGTATTCCTGAAGAATTAAAAATATCATACTACAGTGATACATGCATACCCATATTTATAGCAACACAATTCACAGTAGCTAAGCTCCAGAAACAGCCTAGATGGTCATAAACAGATGAATGGATTAAAAAAAACCATGGTATACATACACAATAGAATATTACTCCACCATAAAGAAAAATTAAATCATGGTATTTGCAGGAAAATGGATGAAACTCGAGACCATTATGCTAAAAAGCCAAGCTCAGAAAGTTTCTCCTATATGAGAAACCTAAAATATAAATAAATGAAATAAAGAAGAAATGACAAGAAACTAGAGGGCAGCCTCTAAAGATGGGGAAGGGGATAGAGTAGTGGTAAAGAGACCAATAATGACCAAGATATGTTATATGCATGTACCCATTCCCCGAAATGAACATCACTATTCTGATTATTCTGTTTACAAACATGCACTTAAAAAGAGAAAAAAACAAAAAAACAAAAAAACAGGAAAGAGGCTCCCAGGAAATCCAGAGACATCCCTATCCCTATGTCTGCATAAGGGTCTCACCATCTTTGAGATCCATGGGAACTTTTCTCAATTAGCTATGGCTCTTTAGTTCTCATTTCTATATCAAATGACTAGTTTTACCTTTCAAGGTAGCCAGGAATCCTGTGGTTCTCTTGGTTAATGGAGGTTTAAAATGTGGCTTTAACCTAGAGGACCAAAATGTAGTTTTGATACAACCCCATTTTGTTTATACCAATTGTTGCAATTTTTGCTGTATTTGCAGATAGACTAGCAATCTCTGTATAAAATGTTGCTTTATCTCTTAAAACTTCATTTGCATTGATTTGAATTTAGCCTCAGATCTCTATCAGAAAACTGTAAGCAGGTTTAATTGTTTTTACGGCACGTACTATCACTGGAGACCAAAAATATTCAGTACTCCATTGTTTGTACCTTTTTAAAACAGCACTTGTGGGGCTGGGGATTTAGCTTAGTGGTTAGAGTACTTGCCTTGCAAGCACAAGGCCCTGAGTTCGATTCCCAGCACAAAAAAAAAACAAAAAAAAACAAAAAACAAAACAAAACAAAACAAAAAAAAACAGCACTTGTGGCATCATTTCTTAGTTTATACTATATGTTTACATGTCTCTAGAATGTAAACTCTGTGAAAGCAGAGATCTGCTGCTTTATCCTATGTCTTCCCAGTTGGGAAATAAATTTTTTATTAAAAGTGTTTAATGAATAAAAAAATAAGATTACTTAATGGACAGTCTACAAGTATGATATGAAATATTCTTTTCCATACACCTTCATCCCCATTTCCTAAGGTTTTATATCTTTAATTCAGTAGTTAAAGAACACCTATGGGAAACTGGCCTTAATAATAGCAACAACATGTATCAATTCCCTTCTGTGTTCTAGACCCCATACTAAGTAAGTGTGTGTGTGTGTGTGTGTGTGAGTGTTTACACAGTGTATTATTTTATCTTCATGACAACCTATTAAGTACTTTTATCACCATTGCACACATGTCAGAATCGAGTCCAAGAGGTAATGTGCCCCATATCATGAAATAGCTAACAAAAGACAGATACAGAATTTGAACCCACACCCTTCTACCTTTAGAGCTTAAGCATTTAATTACCACACTCACCAAAGGTGGCATTCCCAGCATTGCATGGGAAAATAAAGAAATATATTAATCTATTGAAGTGATAGAGACAGGAAAGACAGCTTAGAAAAAGTGGCCATGACTAGCACACTAATCTTTGAGTTGGGTGCAAGTTAATTTCAGTGATGTGGAATTGTTTTACTTTGGCAAGACTAATATGCCTGAGAAGTCATCCATTATGTTTCTCAGGAAGCATTTAGTCACTTGCTTATTTACTTCCTGAGAATAATTACAACTTATGTTGTAATTTGTACAAATATGAATAATGAACTATTTGCAAAATTTAAACCCATGATTATGGTATGTAACTACTGCATTTTTAAACAAAGTTAGTTATGGTTATTATTATATAGCCAAATAGCAGTATTTGGCTATATTTGGAATAAAGTGTTATAAACAGACGGATTGAACTTGGAGAGTTTATTGGAATAAATCAAAACCAATTCACTAATTAAGTCATTCCCAAGACCAGAACAGAATCTGAGAACTCCAACCAACAACATGATCAAACAGTATTTATAGAAAAACAGATGGATGTGAGGCACAGAAAACAACTTAATTGGCTCTAGCCTACTCAAACACCCAGTCAATTTGTTATAGATTAACTAGTTAATTGTTTGCAGTCTAATCAATTAATTGGCTACCGGGCTTTCTGAAGTTTAGTTACTGAGATGAAGCCTCCATAGCTTGGTCTGTTTGGCCCAGTCCAAATGCAGAGCCTCCTACAAAATTTCTTTACCAAAAATGAATTCTATGGATTAAGCAGAGAGAGTTAAAGAAAAAAACAAAGCTACTATATCCAGAAAGAAGGAATGAGAAAATAAAGAGTATGTGGAACATGAAAACACAGATTTGCTTAACGCCTGTAAACATACGTGTAGAAAACAGGGCCAAAGGAGGTAAAGTAAATGTGAGAGGGAAAAAGGCAAAGTGGGAAACAGGGTGTGGATGTGGAGAAACGTTGCTGGTGACTAGTAACAGGCTTGGCGGTGAAGCTGAGCAACTGTGGATCCTGATTCAAATTAGAAAGAAGGCAATGATATTAAATTGAATTAATGATTATTTTTAAATTTCAAGTGAAGTTACCTTTTCTAGACTTCAGCACTCTTCAAACCAGTTCTCTGAAGTATGGTGTGGGGAGCTTCCATTGCAATTATTTATTTCTTTAAAAGAACTGAAAATTGGAAGGGTGCAAGTTCAGTTTGAATACTGACCCATCCCTGGGTACTCGAGTTATTCCGAACAGAGACACTTGCTTCCCTATGGGAATCCTACTACCCTAGTGATTCAGGCAACACATGCTTTGCAAAATGTTTTGTTTTTGGACAACTATATTTGTCTTACTGTGGCTGAAGACCTGTGGCTAAGACCCAGCCGCAGCTACAAGAGCCAGAACAGGACAAGGCTCAGCAGGTTACAGAAACAAGGGCTCTAGTTCAAGCTGAGAAAGCAGATAAAGAACAGTCAGGCTGGGCTGGCAAAATTCATCTTTAACCTGTTCCTAAGAACTGGACCCACAAACATTAGGGTCCAGTGAACACTAAAAGGCACTGTCAGTGCTTTTTGGAAGAGAAGGAAAAGACCTCCTCAGGGTTACTAGTAGTTTGTAAGGAGTAGAATTACTTAAGATCGGTTTTCCAAGGAGGGCTGATTAGTGAGCCAGTGGAGATGGGTGCCACCTGAACAGATTCTAGAAAAGAATGAATATTAGAATATTGGACCTATCACATCTGTTCAGCAAATTATCTAACTAGAGTCATCATTCAGATGAGAAATAGGAAAAATGGAAAGTTATCTACAAAGCAGAAACTTTGTGAATTAGGAAAGGAACATGATCATATTTTGGCAACAGAAAGCCTCATTGCTGATGCTTACTGTCTCAGCCTGGCATGTGATGACATACCAGGGGCGCAAAGGCTTTCTGATCACAATATTCTTTGTACAGGATGTCAACATGGGTTGGTCACGTTCAGGAGGAATCTACTGGCCCCAGGTGAAGTGTAGCCCAGCTTTGGCTCTGAAGAGATGATGATCTTCAGTCCACATCCAGGGAGACAAAGACAAAAGTGGAGTTCTGAGAGGGATAGAGGGTTCTACCAGCCCAGAGGCCGCGCCAGCTTCAGGGCTGAGCCAGAGGAAAGAAATTCCAATCTCATATCCTGAAAGTTATATCAATAAATTAGATAATCATTTTTCTTAAATAAAAAAGTGTTTATGTATACATATAAATCTATTTCTGTTTTGTTTCTCTTTTAGAGTTGAGTGATAGACCCCTTTGAAAACATTGACCTACATTTGATGAATTGAGAATAAAACTTATTAGTACTTAAATGAAAGTCAAGAACTGTATTATAAAGCAGTTTTTGAAGAGTCCTGATTTATGCAGTGATGTGATAAAATCAGTCTTCAAGAAGAAAGACTGCAGCAATCGTGTGCAGGATGAACTACAAGCAAAGACCAAAACAAAGCCTAGCATTACATCCTGTTGGAATAATTTAAAATGTAAGATAATAATCACTAGCACTTGATGCAGTAGAAAGGGAAAAATCTGACAAAGAATTGTTCAGAGGTAAAAGTAGACAGAAAGAGAGGAAAGATGATTTCTTGTCTTCAGCAGGGGCCCTGGAAGAGTATTGAAGCTCTAGGCAACAATGAAGAAGGTGGGCTGACATGGCTGAGAGGCCAGATCATGAGACATTTCAATGTTAGACTTTTAGGGTAAGCAGAACATCCACATTCTGTGACCAACTAGAGACGTAGTCATGAAGAGTGGGCGGAGTCAAAGCTTCAAAAAAAATAGTCACATTTAAGTTGTGTACACACATGAAGAGAAAAGAACCAAGAGCACATAAATAATAAAAATACAGACATTCCTCATTTAATGACCAAGATACATTCCCGTGGCTAGGTTGCTAAACCAATTGGTGGCTAAATGAGGAACTGTATATGGGATGTACATTATAATATTCTGAACAAAGAAATGGTCAAAGGAAACTCCAACTTGATGACTTTGCTTTCATTTGCACAGCTTACATGCAGTAATGTATAGCAGAACATAAAACTACAGTACTGTACAGCACAATCAGCAAGAATTACAGTACTATATAAACAAGGTGCACTGTACCAAAAAAAAAGACATTAAGGCTCTATAAACAAAAAAAAGATGGGTCGGGGGAGGGGGGAAGAGGAAGGGGAAAACCAAGATGTATCATGTACAGGTACAAAATAACCATGTTGATTATGATCATTATGTATACAATGTACCAATACATGTTCTTGGTAAAAAATAATAAAAAAAAAAAGAAAGATAGGTCATAAGTCTGAACAGCACATCTTGGTGGTAAGTCTGAACAGTTGTTGAACGGGTAGATCGTTAAATGAGGACTATCTGTAATTACAACTTCCACTCCTTGTTGAATGATACTATGTTCTAGTAATTGTACCACAAGTTTTATCAATTTTATCTCTAGACTCTGAGACAGATTCAATTGTCTCTACTAAAGACAGGAAACTGCCTGTTACAGATAGGAATCTCTGCCTAATGGTACACACCGAATAGCTACAACTAGATTCAAGTCTCATGACTCCCAATCCAGTGCTTATTCCATTGCCTGCTTTGATTCAGAAATATATAGAGGCACAGTCTCCTTGCTGCAAAATGCTTGGGGAAATACAAAAAGATGAATATCATGAAAATACAGCAGCATAAATAGAAAACAGGAGGGACTATCAGTGTATAAAGACTGGCTAAGACCAATAGGTAATAGACCTGGCATAGAAAGAGGCCAAGAAATTTGTAATGTTCTTCCAGGATGATGAAATTAAGTTTAAAAACAAATTCTTCTCCTTGTTCTAAACCTGACCCAGCAGGATAGAAATTTGAAACATAATTTACCTCCCTCATTATTACAAAGGGAGAGGACTCCAGGCAACTTAAAGAGAAGGAGGAGTTCCAGTAGGGAGTTGGGCAGACTGAGATGCTTTACAGCTTCGTTAATACAGCCCCAGGACACTATACACATCCACACTCAGTTATAAGCACCCAGTGTCCTTTGCTCTTCCCTTTGGCACCATATATTCCAAAATCAACATATAGACCAGTCCCTTTTCCTAGTGCTGGCTATAATAATACATTAGTTTTGAAGTCAAATGATAAAAATTTTATATCAGTCCCATATAACAAGCATTTACTTATCAGTTAATAGGTATCATCTTGGGTAGACACTAGGATACAGAGATAAAGCAGTCAATTCCTGTCTTCAAGAAATTCATTGTCTTCCTACAGGCAGCCATCAAGTCGCCATATAATGAAGGATGTCAGAGAGGTGTGAATTAAGTATTCTGGAGCATAAAGAAAAGAATGAAAATCATGGCCTGAATTGTCAAACAAAAGACAGAAAGATGAGTAAAATTTTCTAAGGGAATCAAGAACACATATAAAGGGTAGAGAATTTTCATTTGGGTAAAAATGGAGGCCCGAATAGCTGACAGGACTAGAAACTTCCTTACAGAAGTGTAACTCACAATCTAACAGACAATGTGTAAAGTAACAGGAAGGATGTGTATCCTTCCCAGTCCTAATATTGAGTGCAGTCTCATCAGTTGAGGGGATAAGCAGCAGGAGCCCAGAGAGGAGGAATATCTGATGTCAGAGGGTGAGTAGAGCCACAGTTTCAGGGTTCTTTCTGGCCATGACAGCCCAAGCCTGCGAGAGACTTTGGCAAAGGCCCAGGCAGGGCTGCAGACAGGGTACATATAGGCCCTCCCAGGGTGAGAGTGCTTTTAAAACCTGAGGTCCATGACAAACTGTCTTGGCCATTCCAACAGGAGCCAGAAAAGACCTGGCAAGCAGCTTTCTGATACCTAGAACATAGCCCACAAACATCAGGTAATAGTTTTAGACAAAAAAAGATTAATGTGAGACCCCAGAGAGGCAAAATAAGCTAGTTCAGAATATTGGTGATATTTCTAAAACTTATGACTATAGTGACTTCAGGAGGTCAATACAAATTCAATGTGTACCTTTTAAATGACTAAGGATATATGTCTTTATGCTACTTTAAACCTGTTTCACTTCCATTTCCTGCAGGATTCCAGGATACATTATCACCATCATCAATCATCACCATCATCATATCTGTTCAGGTGAGTTTGCCATGCATCTGATGCAATGTTGGGATCTGAGGACTGCTAACACTCAGAACACACTATCGTCCCCACTTTACGGATGAATAAAGTCAACTTCCAAGAGATGACAATCTTACCACAAATCACATATAGCTAATAAGTGATAAACAGAGTGGTGATAACAAAGTCCATGTCCTACCTGGTATCAAAATAGCTTAGATAAAAATAAATCATTTTAAGAAAAATTTCATCAATTAAAAGGTAGCAAAAATCAGGTTGTTCACTTGGTACTGTGAGAATGAAACAGTGGAGTGACTTTTAAAGGTTTTATTAAAATATATATATATACAGAAAAGCGCATTATTTGTTGACTGCTCACCAAATGACAAGACCAGTTTTTCTCATTTTGGTTAGATATATGAAAGTCTCATGAATATGGTATACACATTACATTTTCTTTGTCTATGATCTTACTCTAAAATTTACAAACAAACTTCTGGGCCTGTAACTCATGTCTTGTCTACTTGATGAACTTCACTTTTTAAAAATTCAAATTAGGTAATACATGGAATCTAGTCCATCACCAAAGACTTCTAGACTGACTTAGAGACATTTTTGCTCCACTGTAGTCAGGTAATCTCTTCCAAAGATATATCTCAACTCTTTCCACTATTTCCTAAGGAAGCTCTGTTCCCCTGAGCACAACTCTAAGTTCTTTAGAACTGATCTTATGGAATCTCAGTAGCCCCACTTATTCTTATCACACAAAATTGCAATAGTAGCAAGGAAGTCACATTCAAATAGCAAAGAATCTGGCATCATTCCATTTTTAAAGTGTTCCTGACTGTCAGGGCATATGAATTATTATACTACATCCCCGAATACTAAATCTGCCCCCTCTCATAGAGATGCCAGCTGCTGCCTGTTCACTAGCAATGGCTCTGTCACTTTTACTTTCCATCCTAATTAAGAAGACATCGAGAGACTTGTGGAAGAAGAGCAAGTACCAGAAGGACTGTGCTCTCTGTCATACTGTCCCCCAGATGTTTTAATGATGCCTTTGAATTTGGATGGAGGACACATACAGAAAGAACTCTGGCACCATGAAACTACCTATTGAAAAGAGACAATTAAAAACCAAACAGCTGCTAATGGGAACCTTTAGCTGGAGAACTTGTTGTAAGGAGCAGTTGTCAGCCCTCGGAGGAATTTATACTCATAACCATTTTAACTACATACCCCATTTTTTGTTCTAAAATACACAATTCATCCTTCCCAAATCAGTCTCCTTCAGTTATACACAGAGTTCATTAAGATAAGAAAGATTTACTACCAGTTTTATAAAAATCATCCTGTGATCTTATGAAAGTCTCCAACAAGAATCATGTCCTGAAATGTTTAAAAACCTTCTCAAATATCTGACTGTTACTTCCTGGTATTGCATTAAAAGTGCATTTTAAACAGGTATTTTTGAATACTGGAGCCACACAGTAGGAACTTTCATTTTGACATATCACTAATTCTCTTTAAAAAGATACTGGGTTTAGAGTACTGTGACATTCTACACTCCTATCCAGAGGCAATCTAGACAAATTCTTGCTGTGGGCATATGATCAACAGAAAAAAAGGATACAGTCAGTCATTCTGAAATTATTATTTTGACAGCAGGCCTTTTCATCGAAGTGGCCAGACTTCAGCTGAACACAGCAGTTCATGCTTATAATCTCAGCACACATGGGAGGAAAGGCAGGAGGATCACCACAAGCTCGAGGCCTGCCTGTGCTACACAGTGAGTTCATAAGGAGCCTGAAATACAAATGAGACCCTGTCTCAAAACAAAAACAAAAAAACAAAAAAAAAAAGAATGAAAACAAACAAATAAAAAACGAAGCAGCCAACTTCATTATAATCCTGAAAAACTATTGTTCATATTTGCTCCAAAGTATAGGGTGGGGGGCTGGGGATTTAGCTCAGTGATTAGAGTGCTTGCCTTGCAAGTACAAGGGCCTGAGTTCGATCCCCGGCACCACAAAAAAAAAAAAAAAAAAAAAGTATAGGGTGAAACTGAAGAGTAAATTTCTGATAAAAATCAGATCTTGAACAGATTTCAATCAGCGTTGAGCCTGTTCTCTGAGGGGAGACAAAGGCCAATTAATAAAATGATATTTTAAATAGAAACTCAGACAATTCTTTCCAATTTCATTATTCTAATAATCTCTTCCTCCACTCCCAGAGAAAAGTGAACTATTTTTACTAATTTTTATAAATACTGTGCTATGTAATCAGGAAATAATTAAATTAGAGGTCTTTACCACTAGTGGGGATGAAGTTCCTTAATGAAAAGCTTCCTTTTAATTCAGTGATGAGATAACTATTATTATGGGAATGTTTGTTAATATAAAAATTATATCAGGGAAAGAAAAAGCTGGTTTTTTTTAGAGTCAAGTGTTCAATAAAGTATAGGTGATCATTTGTCCTTTCTAATACAGAAACAATAAAATTCTAAAGAACACAAGAACTTTGGAAAATAAATATTTTTGCTAAAAATGTTGCAATAACTCTGTATCTTCTCTGTTAGAGCATTATATTAAATGATGAGAACTATAAAAGTAGAAGTAAAGAATTTTCCCTCAATAAAATTACCACTTAACTTAGATTTTCTCAGCCGCAGGTTTATTGGCATTTGGGGCTGGATGATTATTTATAGCGAGGGTTCTCTTTTGTATCACAGGGTGTTTAATAGCATTTCTGGCCTCTGCCTAACCAGGGCAAAGGCCAGAGACACTATCTCTTTCCCCGCTTTATCAATCAAAATTCAGTCATTATCAAATGTCCTATGGGAAACAAACTCACCAGTGCTTAAGAACAGTTAACTGAAAGACCTAAAGTTTTGAGAAAAATTCATCAAGCACATAGTTGATCTATCAATGTAGATCAAATAATAGCATCAAGAAAGGAATCTAAACAGAAGCTGTCTAGCTAGATGACCAAGCGATCTAGTGGTTACAAGCTTTAACTTTAGAGGCAGATGGCTTAGATTTAAAGGTTGGCTCTATTTCTTACTATCTTTGAGCAAATCATTTACCTTCTCTAAACCTCAGTTTCCTTCTCTACAAGATGGGGATAATAGCAGTACTCTACATAGGATTGTTTGGAAGAGCAAACAAAATAAAATATAGAAGGGTCCAGAATGATTCATATCAGGTATTACTACCATAGGTGTCATTCACGTATTTGTGAAAGTGGATAACCAGACTTATCATAAATATTCATACAGATATGAGCAAATAAAAATAACCTTAAATGTGTTAATGAAAAATGTAAGCATACCCACTGTGCATGGGTAGAATGATATTTACACTTTAATATACTGTATAACAAATATAACATGTCTAATCTCATGAAGTTTTCATTTAGAGTAGAAGGCACACCCTGACTCAGGAATAATTAATCCAGTATGATCAAAATTGAGATGTATTTTAGAAAAGACACTGAAGTTCAAAAAAATTGAAGGGCAGCCAGGCAAAACTATCAAATAATATATGAAGAAAAAATATGTCTACCTTCAGATTTCTCCACAGGATCTAATGCCAAGAGTCAGTAAATCAATACTTGTAAGATTTTCAAACAAAGAGTTGTGAGCCAAGGAACATATATACAGTGGTGTTGTCCCTCTAAATTTTATAGAGGCTTGGTCAAGCCACTTAAAATATGCAAAAGTTCAGAAAATATTGTTGCCACAATCACCTCTTTGAGAAACTACAACGTGACAAGTTTCAACCAACTAAAATATTGTTTGAAAAACAGAGCAAGAGAATTGAACATATTTAACTATAAAACTAAGAAAAGCACTGGGGATTTATCTCAGTGGTTACAGTGCTTGCCTTGCAAGCACAAGGCCCTGAGTTCGATTCCCAGCACCCAATTAAAAAAAAAAAAAAACCTAAGAAAAGCATATTTCAATGTGATACAACTAAAGTGGCAAGTAAAATTAGTTCTCCCATCAGCTTATCTTTCATACCTAGTATAAAAGAGCTCAAAGGTCACAAGACAAATAATGTAAATTTAAATGTACTTAGCAGTTGAAAGGAAAGCACTAAGAATGCTAATGTTATTGATTGGAATGAGTTGGTGAAGTAGAAAAGGGGAGGAAAAAAGAGGGGACATTTTAATTTCATTACTACATATATTTGACTTCTGAGAACAGTCCTAAAAATGGAGACGTTAAAGATATTATATAAAATTATAATTGAAAGGTAACCAAAAGTACAAACTTCTTAAAATAAGAAACACCGTAGAGCACCAAGCTGAATGAAAATAGTCCATAAACTGTAAGACTTAACAAATAAAATATAACATGAATTAACATGACAGACTCAAAGACCAAACATATCTGTCGAATCAATAACCTAAACATCCTACACCAACTGAAAGACAAAAGCCGAATCATAAATCAGAACTCTATTCCAGAACAAAGTGATACACAAAGTGAAAATAAAAACATAGGCAACACTATACCAAGCAAGTAAATAAAAAGAAAGCTGAGCTTACAATTTTAACTTTGGAAGAGTGAAATTCAGAACTAGAAGTATTGAACAAGGCAAAGAAGCCTACTTTATAGCAAAATGTAAAATTCACCATGAGGGTACAATTGCTACAAGTGTTTATGCACCAAAGAGCAGCATTATAAATGCATCAGAAATTATAAGAGACTCAAAGAAAAACACCTAGAAACATAGTACTGGTAAAAGACTTGAAATTTTCTCATAGTCTATGACAAATTACATACAGGAACAAAGCAATAAGGTTATAAAGAATAAAATAAAAATTAACAGCAATTTAATTAACTATATATTAGGGAAATTAGATGATTTCTTCATTTCACAGGAACATAAACATACACAAAATTAGCAACATATTATACCCCATAGAAAACTTCCGTAAATTTAAAAAAGTAGAAGTAACAATGCTATGGAATAGAAATTCTATTGACAAATAGTAAAATTCACCTCTTAAACAATTTTTGAGTAAAGTAGGAAACTAAACTCAAAATTTCCAAATTTCTAAAAAATGATGATTATTATAATGCCACCTGTAAAGATGAATGAAACACAGCTAACACAGTGCTCAGAGAAAAATTTATAGTTCCAGTGCCTTTTTGGATAATAAAGGCAAAAACAAATGACACAGCATAGAACTTTAAAAGTTATATATAAATAAGCAAAATTAACAGAAAGAAAACATGAAGAGAAATAGATTATATAACATCTAATAACTTATATATATAGTAGAAATTAATAATAAATCCAAAAACACTTTATCTCAGGGAAAAGAAACTGTCAATAACTAGCTAATCTTATTAAGAAAAAAATCAGAGGAAAAAAACTACATAACAAGGGAGGGGGAAAGGAAAAGAGGGACAAGAGAAATAAGAAATGGAAGGAAAAAATGGAAACAAAGCTTTTGTAAATAGGGAGGAAGGAGGGGTGAGGGGAGGGGAATGGGAAAAAAAGAAGCAACAAGGTATATCATGTACAGGTACAAATCCCCAGTGATGAATGTTATCAATATGTACATCAAAAATGTACCATTAAAATAAAATTTAAAAAAGCTACATTAAAGAAAACATAAGAAGATAAGTGGAACTAGAAATAAAAATTTTTAAAATAATATATTTATTTGCATATAACTTGGTAGAATCTGTGAAAATAAAATTTTAAATCTGTATGAAATGGATAACTTTATCAGAGAGATCATTTGCCAAACTAACCACAGAAGAGATAATAAACCTAAAGTGAACGAACTCCATTTAAAAAAATACAGAAATGTGTCAAAAGAGCTTCAGATAACAACAAAGCACTACATCTGGTTTATTCACAATGTAATTCTAATATATCTTTAAAAGCACATAATTCCAATGCTATTGAAACTGTTCATATTATAGACATAGGTGGGGAAATTTAAAATTATTTTTGTGAAGCAAATATAATAATAGAAGCTAAACCTGAGAAAAACAGCATTAAAATAAATGCTATCAAAAAAAACCTTATTTATGAATATCAATGCAAAAATCCAAATAAAATCTTGCAGCATGTTACCAGAACAATACAAACATAAGTAAGATTTATTATGTGAATATAAATGAAAAAATTAAACAACCATTCTTGAAAGAGTAACAGTGAAATAGAAAAAGACAGATACCACATTAACATGGACCCAAAGTCAACCACATGCTTAATGAGGAAACACTACAGGCATTTTCACAAAAGTCAGGAAGTTCAGATAACAGCAAAGCTGTTTCTTCTCACCATTTAAATTTTGCTGATGGTATTATCCAATAAAACTTCCCAAGAATAGTTAGTGGCATAAAATATTGAACAGGCAGAACTACACAAAGTAATTCAGCTACATACAGTAAGAGAATTCAGAAAGGAGGCAACATAAAAAACCACTAACAAATAGCATCATACATCTGAAATTAAGAGACAGAATATTCCACAGGAGAAATTATCCCACATATCAAATTACAAAAGAATAAAATTAACAAGAAAAGTCAAAAATGTTAAGATGGAAAGTTTAGCAAGATACAAACAAATGGAAAGCTATATCACTTTCCTAGAATAAGATAATTCAATATACAAAGTTAATACTTCTCATTAGGCATGTATTTAATAGTACCTCAATAAGAAAACTATTTATTTCTCAACCTTATGAACAGTTTTGAGATACTAGAGAAACAACAAAAAACCAGCCCCAAACCGAAACTAAGGAAGGAAATCATAAAGATGCAAGCAGAAATTAATGAAAATGAAACCAAAAAAACTACACAACAAATAAATCAAGCAAAGAGTTGCTTCTTTGAAAGAATAAATAAACTAGAGAAGCTGCTAGCAAGACTTACTAAGAGAAAGAGAGAAAGGACCCATGTAAATGCAATTAGAACAACAATGGTGGAACCATAACAAATATTGCCAAAATTCAGAAGATAGTGAATAACTATTTTGAAAAATTACATTCCAACAAACTACTAAATACAGAAGAAATGGACAGATTTCTAGACACAAATGAACAACCAAAACTGACTCAAGACGACATTAATATACTCAACAACCCAATCACAAACAAGAAATTGACTTAGCAATAAATAATCTAACAACTAAAAAAGCCCAGGACCTGATGGATTCACAGCCAAATTCTATAAAACTTTCAGAGAAGTTATATCACCAATACTCCTCAGGTTGTTCAAGGAAATTGAAAGGGATGGAGTGCTTCCAAACTCATTAACGGAAGCCAGTATCACCCTGATCCCAAAATCAGACAAAAACCCAACTAAAAAAGAAAACTATAGACCAATCTCCTTAATGAACATAGACGCAATAATTCTCAACAAGATATTAGCAAATAGAATACAACATATTTTCAAAAAGCTGGTGCATCATGATCAAGTAGATTTCATCCCAGAGATGCAAGGATGGTTCAACATATGAAAAACTATAAATGTAATATAGCACATAGATAGGAGAAAGGCCAAAAACCACATGATCATATCAAAACATGCAGAAAATGCCTTCCACAAAACTCAACACACCTTCCTGATAAAAACCCTGAAGAAAATAGGCATAGAAGGAGCATACTTAAATATGATAAAGGCTATCTATCACAAAGCAACAGCCAGCATCATACTAAAGGGGAAAAAAAAGAAAGCATTCCCTCCAAAATTGGGAACTAGGAAAGGATGCCCACTATCACCTCTGTGATTTAACATAGTACTTGAAACTTTAGCCAGAGCAATTAGCCAAGAAGTAGAAATAAAAGGAATATGTACAGGAAAGGAAGAACTCAAATTATCACTATTAGCAGATGACATGATACTCTATATGGAAGACCCAAAGAACTCCACCAAAAAGCTCCTAGAATTAATAACCAACTTCAGCAAAGTAGCAGGATATAAGATCAACATGCAAAAATCATTAGCATTTCTGTATACCAACAATGAATAGAATGAAAAGGAAATTATGAAAACAATACCAATCACAGTTGCTTCAAGAAATATGAAATACTTAGGAATTCACCTAACTAAAAAAGTGAAAGACCTCTGCAAAGAAAACTATAACACTCTGAAAAAAGAGATTGAAGAGGATACCAGAAAATGGAAAGATGCCCCTTGTTCCTGGTTACATAGAATCAATATTGTTAAAATGGCCAGACTTCCAAAACTGTTATACAGATTC